>VMDO01022723.1:0-32969 GCA_007922755.1 Pedetes capensis | reverse complement strand
ACCGCCTGGGAACACCAGAAGCTGTAGGCTTGGGAGAAGGACCTGGCAACCCCCTCCCAAAAATCAATCTGCCATTGAAAACCCTATGAACAGCAGAGAAGCACTGACAATAGTGTTTCCCCTGTTGTACAGAGGGTCGCTATGAGTCGGATACCGACTCGACGGCACCTAACAACAACAACAACAACAACAACAACAATCCCTGGAGAAGGACATCATGTTTGGGCGAGTGGGGGGGGGGTCTAAGAAAAAAAGGGAGACCCTCAAATAGACGGATTGACAGTGTCTACAACAATAGGCTTAAACATAAATGAGATCATGTCCCTGGCACAGAATCAGGGAGTGTTTCATTCTGTTGTGCATGGAGTTGCTATGAGTTGGACCTGACTCAATGACACCTAACACAAACAACAACAGGAGAGCAAAACTCAAACAACCCTAAGATTTCTTTATTTCATCAAAATCCCAGTCTTGTTCCTCAGCATGGAAATGTCCATAAATGGTTTTGTCTGCATCTGTTTGAGAATAAGTGAAGCAGAGGAAGGTTAAAAATGCAAATGATATTGCAAAATTCATTACCACAGCTGTATGTGAATCCCCACTGCTGTGGGACACACCTGGCTACCCAGGATAGAGGAATATAGGCATAAAAAAGAAACTGGCAGGCTGTCCCAGCAAGCACACCACGCTCTGGCTCTCTGCTGAAAGGATCAGGCAACACAGCAAGATGATGGAACTGCTCCGTTGCTGTCTCAGTCTTAAAGAACCTGGACTTGGCAGGCCTTACCAAGGTTCCCGAGATCAGTAAAAAGGGCCATGCTTCCCAAGCTACTGATGAGACAGAAAAAGAGCTGCTTCAGAGGAGAGGACAGTTCTGAACCAGAGAGCCCCACTGCCTCAGAGATCCATGAACACGGTTTCAATGGCAGTTAGGATACATTGTCATGAAAGTCCAGTTAATACATGTTTCCAAGGATTCTTATGCACTCCTTCTCCCAGCTGGCTCCAACTGCTTGCTCACATCTCTCTACTGTATTATATAATGTCAGGCTCCCTTCCAGCCCCCGGTGATATCTTTCTCCCCTCTTGGTGCATCTCCTCTCTTCTTTGGGTGTGCTTTAAATTCTAACAACCAGCATTTTTTTTTCTAAGGCTGCCCCCAGACTTCTCACAGGGAGAGCCTGATGCATCTGAAAATTCAGAGGCCCCCTGGGGGACCCTTACAACAACTGACAGGTGTCAGACAATGGAAGCCCCATTCCCTTACCTGGGCCCCCACACAAACCGGTTTGTGCCTAGAATTCTGCAGAGATGTTCATTAAACAATCACTCAGGTCTTCTTCCCTTGTTCTTATAAACATGGCGGCTCAAAACCAGTTCAAGAAGCCAGCGGGAGAGAGGTCCTTCTCCGTGTCACGCATCTTTCCCCTTAAAAAGTTGCAACAAATTTCAGCCCCATTCACCTTGTTCAGTTACACAGATCCAATGTCTCCAGGCACATCCTGGATGCAAAGAGATACTAGCAAGGGCACTGGAGAAGTGGTCTATACTTCTATATCACCATAGCGATGTCTAAGGTTACGGGTCAAAAGGCCTTCCACAGGATGAATGTGTGGAGGAAGTGTGCAGAGATCACTTGTGTCTGAGTGCAAAGAGCATTTACAAGCAGGTTTGCACTAGAGAGAAGGCCTGAGCAGCTGAAAAATATATAGATAGATAGATAGATATAGATATAGATATACACAAAAAACAAAAAACTGTGGCTGAGGCAGGAAATTAGGGTGAAAAGTCAAGAGACAGGCAACTTTCTCCAGTAACAGTATTTAAAAAACTGTGGTCCTCAGTCCAACATCATTAGCATCACCTAGGAGCTTGTTATGGAGCCAAGACCTCTTAAGGTATGGGCCCAGCCATCTGTGTTTTAGCAAATGCTCCAGGTAATTCTGAAAACATTGAAGCTCAACTTACTAGTCTAAGCAATAAATCTCACAGAAACTCAGCCACTTCACATGGGGAGCTGTGACCATTATGTAAATACTAGGTGCTGTGGGGAATTCATGGCTGAGAGCTGTAAGGCTGGTATTGATCTGCTTTGGTTCACAGTTTTGATTACTGTTGCTTTAAGGTCTTAAAGAGAAAGGTCAAGGTTCCTACCTCTAGAAACATCCCGCCCTAGTGCTGGAGTAAGGGACATGGTTGTCCCAGTCTTGACTCTCTAGTGATTGGTTGAATTTCCCCTCCTACAAATAGTCTCTCACACTATATAGTAGTCTTCCAAAGATAAAATTTTCCAGACTGGGAGGGAGCTCTAGCTGCTGTCCGTGTTGGTCAGTAGACAGGATCCGGGTAACAGAAAGGTTAACAAGAAGAGACACTGTCATGGGCACAGGGCAGACTTCACCCTCTGATGGGGAATTTTTGCCAGTTTTAGAGACAGGAGTGAGGCAGAAAGCACCAAAAAGAAACTCATTCATCCAGAACACCTGCACTGCAGTCACCCTGAGGGTCCTGCAAAAGTCAGAGTCAATCCAAACAGTAGGATCTGATTTATATGGAAGCATCAATATGCTCTGCCAACATAGCAAGAGAAACACTAAAGAGAAAAATGGAAAAGTGGAGAAATGGGAGTAATCTTCTCTACCTGGAAGTACCATGAGACCTCCGTGGCATGAACAGCCTCTCTGGATTTCTCTTTCTTCTTTTTTAAAAGGAATGAGTCAGCTGAACGACCTCCAATGCCAACTCCAGATCTATGACTCTGTGGAAATCTTGCCTGCAGCCCAGATCTGCCTTCCTTCAGCTGTACCAAGCCCCTGGGGCTCTAATTTCTGGGGACATTTTTCCTGCTGACTTTCCCAGGATAAAACTTTTGTGGATTAAGAAAGTTTTTTAAAGTCTCTACGTATGAACTGTTTGCACAGTAGATGACCATAAAGAATGTAACCAGGGTAAGTGTAATAGAGAGCAACGCGTTTGGGCAATGGAATGAAAGAAAAGGAGCAGGGTTTAATAAGTGCTAAGATGAAAATGGAATTCCATAAATATTAACAGAGGAATATCTCTCTCCTTTATCTTAGTATGTATTGCTCTTTCTTTTTCCTTCTCTGTGTCCTTCCTTCTTTCCTTCCTTCCTTCTTTCTCTTTCTTTCTTTCTTTTTTCTTTCTGTCTTTCTTCATTTATTTATTTATTTTGTGGCATTGAGGATTGAATCCAGAGCCTTGGGCAAGCTAGGCAAGTGCTCTACCACTGAGCTACATCCCCAACCCTACTTTTTCTACTTGGCTTTCTTTTCTGTATTTATTAAACTCTTATACCTCTCATTATTTTTCACTTGGATTAATAAATCCTCACAACAATCAGATGAAGTAGGTACCATTACTGTCTCCATCTAATAGTAAAGAAAGTAGGCTGAGGGACATAATTAGCATTCCCAGCAGGACACAATGAGTAAGTGGCAGAGGTGAACTTAAAGAAGAGCCAAAGCCAAGTGCTTAAATCTTCCAGGATTTTGCATCTATAATGTAAGATACATGCCTGCAGCTGTAGCCCTGTGGCATCCGATCCCGTCAGATCTCGGAAGCTAAGCAGGGTCGGGCCTGGTTAGTACCTGGATGGGAGACTGCCTGGGAACACCGGAAGCTGTAGGCTGGGAGAAGGACCTGCCATTGAAAACCCTATGAACAGCAGAGAAGCACTGACAATAGTGTTTCCCTTGTTGTACAGAGGGTCGCTATGAGTCGGATACCGACTCGACGGCACCTAACAACAACAACAACAATGTAAGATACATCTGAGTTTTAGGAAGCCTGCTCAAGAGGTCACCTATTCCTCAAAATGACACTCACAGGCTGCTACAAATTCCTTCAAGCAGAGGAGTGAGTCTCAACAGTGAATTTGAAGAGCACCCCTTGTACCTAACAGGAGGAAATGGGGGCCAAAACCAAACAGGCCTCTGGCATCACTGTCTCAGGATTCATCACCAGAGATCGAGTGCTGGTCTAGATTGTATTCTGCACAAGCTGTGTGGCGCTGAGAAAGCCACTTGAATGTCTAAGCCTTAGCCCATTTATAAACGGAGACATGATTCCTTCCCAAGGATAAAGACCTTCACCTTGCTGGGCACAGTGGCGCATGCGTGTTATCCCAGAGCCTTGGGAGGTGGAGGCAGGAGGATCATGAGTTCCAGGCCAGGGGCAGTCTGTGTACTATAGACTCTGTCTCAAAATAAAAAAAAGAGGGCTGAGGGTGTAGCCCAGTGGTAGAGCACTTGCAAAGTAAGTGCAAGGCCCTGGGTTCAACCCCTGAGTACCAAAAGACAAAACAAACAACAATAAAAAAGAAAAACACCTCCAACTTTTCTTCTATCACTTGAATCTTCAGAGAGGTTGGTTGGTTTGCAATCCAGCCCCTTTCTACCTGCAGAACAAATACTGTGGTAAGCCTAGACAAGTAATCGGATCTCAGCAGTCAGAACCTGTATGTTGATACATAAGGAAGTCTATAAAGAACCAGGGACCAATTACCCTGAGAAGAAATTGCCAGCATACAAAGCGAGCACCTCTAAAATGAGTGGACAGTCCACACTGTTGTTATCTTCTGCATCAAAGGCTTCGCTCAACCTTCTGTTTCTACATTTACATGCAACATATTTGCTAGTGGATTTTTTGGTTTGTTCATTTCTTTGCATCACCACTCACAGGTCAGAAAATCACAAGACACTGGTAACTGATGGGTCCAACCTTAGCTTACATTATTGCTCCAAGTCTCATAATTTTACAAGTTTCCACTTTTTCTTCTTTAAGTCTTGGATAGAAAAAAACCTCCTTTTCTGCTCAGCGTTTTCTTCTCCACCTTTCCAGAACAGTGAGACAGTCTGCTTCACAGGATATAATTATACCTCACCTCTCTGCTTCGGACTATCTGGGCCCGCTCTCTCTGGCTTCTTTTATTACCAATCTTTCTTGTTGTTTATTTATTTATCAGACTTGTAGATGTAATGGGTGGCAGAGAAGTAAATCAAGGTTATTCTTGGGTTTGAACTTCAGCGAGGAAATGACAGTGTTGGTTGATGTGCCCACTAGGAATAAAGTTATCTCTCCCTGTTTTTTTGCTAACAAGTTTAAAACATAAATGCAGAATATGTAAAATCACATCTGTGCTAGGCATAGATAATATTCTATTATCTCCTCTCAATCCCTCAGTACACATGTTCCAGCTCAATTTAGTCGTCAAGTCCCATCAAGAGTAATAACCCTGGAGAAGTGTAATCATCTTGCCCACCTAACAAAATGAATCTCCCTCAGTGGGAATTTTGACTCTTATAGCTGAATCACAGTCTTATGAATCATGGAGCTGGAAACAAACTTCAGAGGTTCAGAAGTTCTACCACCAGAATAAATGAGAATAAGTTATCCATTGTGCCTTTTCTTTGCATTTCTAGCTCCCACTTAGGTGGATCTACTGACTGGGACATTTCCATAGCTAGACTGAACCAAATACAAAACAAAGAGAAGGATGTGATTGTAACACATAGAACTAGTCTCTTTGGGTAATGCAATATTTTTTCAGTGGCTTATTTGTTAGTGGATTTTTTGTTTGCTCATTTCAAAATCAATCACATCTTTTTTAAGAGGGAAAGAGTAAAAGCAATGGTTATGACTATCAGATTTTTAATATAATTTAAACCTTAAAGAGAATGTGTACATTGATCCATTAGTAATTTTTTAAAGAACCAGGGACTCAATACCCTGAAGAGACATTGCTACAATAAACAGTATATACCTCTAAAATAAGTAGATTACTGGCACAGACAGGCAGAGGCATTCAGAACAATGAGTTCATGCTGCCAGGAATATACTAAAATAACTCTTCACATTAACAAAGAGAATTTTAAAATTAACTTATATATTGTGTTACTTGGGAATCTTATTTGCAAGCATCACACTCTGGCTGATTTAATCAGAAAATGAAGAATTGAAATTATATCAGCTACTTGCAGGGTTGAGTCACGGGGAAGGTTGGAAAATGGGCAAGAACGGGAGACTAGACAACACCCTGACCAAGGTAGAGTTATACCACAGGAGCTATCCATTGGGTACTTTGGCTGATGTCTCTGAAACTCAGGCCCAACAGCCTCCAGCAATGGTCTCTGACCCCAGATATTACCATGGCGCCTGTTGCCCGTCGGTTCTAAGGAATGTATATTTCCTCCATTGCTGCTGCCACTGAATAAATGGGAATAAGTTACCCACTATTCCTACTGTGCATTTCTAGCTCCCAACTCATGTACTTAGGTGGATCTACTGACTGAAAACTTTAGATGAAGTGCTTACAAAGGAGGTGGTGAAAGCACCTAGCTGGCCTTTTTTATTTCTATCAGACAAGAGAGAGCCTGCCTCCCATTCATATGCACAGCTGTGAGCTAACAGTCAGGACAATTCTCATCATGCTACAATAACAAGAAGCCCTCACAACTTCAAACAGCTTAATAGGAAGCAGTTTCATTTTTGTTTCTTGGTTTATTTTTCTCAGTCACACCTCAGGTCTGGAAGAAGTAGGCTGGAGACTCTGTTCCAAATTGTCTCCCTCGCTCTCTTTAAAACAGAGACTAAAAGAACCACCTCTAGGTGGAACATGGAAGGTCATCATAGCATGGTGAGACATGCACTGGCACTGAAAGCTTCTAAATGGACATGACCCATGTCACATCTGCTTCCACTGTGGTGGCCAAAGCAAGCTGCACGGTCACACCCAAGCTCAGGGGAAAAGAGGGCATCAGGCAAGCACCTTCCTACTGTGTGCTCAGGTAAAGAAATATTTGGTGGACTGTTATGTATTGAGTTCCAAATATATGGAAAGGAGTTAGACTTTAGGCAGCCAGAACCTGACAATGTACTAAACATTAAAGAGAGGTACCATTTTTCAAATGGTTACAGGGACCCAGGGACTGCCCTGCACACCTGATCTCACTAACCAGAATCCATGACCCGCCTCTTACCAAGTCAGGAGGAAATCGAGGCTTAAAGAAGCAATGTAGCTTGCATATCATCACACGCGAGGATTGAGAGAGCTGAGATTTCAACTCATCATTATTGAGGACTTAAAGACAAAAGGGGTAGAATTTAGTTCAGTTGGAAGAGAGCTGTTCAGCACTCTCTAAGGACCCGGGTTCAATGCCCAGCACTGCTAAAATGGGAAAAGGATGTGGCAATCCACTCCTGATGTAACCCCAAAACAATCAGCCACTGAAAACCCTGAGAGTCTTGATGAGTCAAACCTGACTTGATGGCCCCTAACAATGACAACAACATAAAGACAAAAATAAAATCCAAGTTTTTCCTGGATAAACTATAGTCACAACAAGTCTAAACTAAGAGGTGACTAAGCAGGCATGTGCAAAGTGAGGTTTATCTTCCTCGGTTTCCCACCTGGGTTCTCACTGTCCCTTTAGGTCCCCTCCCTTCTCTCCTCACTTCTTTCCCTCACTCCTCCATGTGCCTAGCCCAAGTCTCCTTCATTGAAGCTTTGACTATGAACTGTGTAGTGAAAGACACCTGGACCAGAAGCCAGGAGACCTGGGTTCTTCCAACAGGCTTCAGACTGTAGGAATTTGCAACCACATTGTCTCAGCCTTTTTAACTGTAAAATGGTAACAATAATTGTAAATGAATGGGCTGAGGTAGAAATAAATTCATATAAGAAAGTACTTGAAAATGTTATAGAAAATATTTTAGTGGAAAGATGATTGGATAATTGTAATGTCAATCTTGATCTTCCAACATCCCCTCCTAAGGAAAAGCTCAATGCATATCAGGAAATAATGATGACACAAATCATGTGATATCACATTCACTAAGTTAATAATGAACAATAATTACACATGCCTTTGAGACAATGCCATTAAGGTGAGGCTGACTCACAGTGACCCTATGTACAGCAGAATGAAACACTCCCAGGTTCTGTGTCAAGCACACAATCTTTTTTGTTTAAGCCCATTGTTGCAGATACTGTGTCAATTCATCTACTTGAGGGTCTTCCTTTTTATCATTGACCCGTCACTCTCCCAAACATGATGTCCTTCTCCAGGAATTGATCCCTCCTAATAACATGTCTAGGACACATAAGACACTGTCTAGCTATCCTTGCTTCCAAGGAGCACTCTGGTTGCACTTCTTCTAGGATGTATCTGTTGGTTCTTTTGGCAGTCCATGGTATATTCAAAATTCATCTCCAGCACCATAATTCAAAAGCATCAATTCTTTTCCTATGTTCCTTATTCAACATCCAGCTTTGCCAACCATATGATGCAACTAAAAATACCATGGCGTGAGTCAGGTGCACCTTTGTCTTCAATGTGACATCTTTACTTTTCAACATTTTAAAGAGGTCTTTTGTCACAGTTTTTCCCAATGCAATGCATCTTTTGATATCTTTACTGCTCCTTTCCATGGATGTTGATTGTAGAACCAAGTAAAACAAAATCTTGGACAACCTCAAGCTTTTCCCCATTTATCGTGAAGTTTTTATCGTATTGTTTTTCTTGATGTTGAGGCGCAATCCATACTGAAAGCTGTGTTCTTTGATCTTCATCAGTAAGTGTTTAAAATCCTCTTCACTTTCAGTAAGCAGAGTTGTGTCATCTGCATAACACAGTTTGTTAATGAGTCTTCCTCCAATCATGATGCTATGTTCTTCTTCATAAAGTCCACTTTCTCAGATTATTTGCTTAGCATAGAAATTGAAGAGATATGATGAGCGGATACAGCCTTGACCCATGCACCTTTCTTGACTTTAAACCAAGCAGTGTTTCCTGGTTCTGTTCAAATGACTGCGTCCTGGTCCATGTACAGATTTCTCATGAGTACAATTAAGTGCTCTAGTATTCCCATTTTTTGCAGTGTTATCCATAATTTGTTATGACCCACACAGCCAAATGCCTTTGCATAGTTGAAAAAATATAGATAGACACCTTTCTTTTACTCTCTGCTTATGGCTAATATCCATGTGACATCAGCAATGATGTCCCTGGTCCCATGCCCTCTTCTGAATCTGGTTTGATTTTCCAGCAGTTCCTTCTATATATACTACTGCAGTTGCTTTTGTCTGATCTTTAGTACAATTTTACTTGTATGTGATATTAAAGATATTGTTTGATAATTTCCACATTCAGTTTGATCCTTTTTTTTGGGAATAGGCACAAATATGGATCTCTTCCAAGCAGTTGGCCAGGTACGTATTTTCCAAATCTCTTGGCATAAACAACCTAGCACCTCCAGTGCTTCATCTGTTTGTTGAAACATCTCTATTGGTATTCTGTGAACTCCCAGAGACTTGTGTTTTGCCAATTCCTTCATGGCAGCTTCCATTTCATCCTTCAGTACCATTGGTTCCTAATCATATGCAACCTCTTTAAATGGTTGGACATCCACCAATTCTTTTTGGTAAAATAATTCTGAGTATTCCTTTTATCTTCTTTTGATGTTCCCTGTGTCATTTAATATTTTCCCTGTGGAATCCTTCACTATTGCCACTTTTTTATTGCCAATTTTTTCTTCAATTCCTCAAGCTTGAGAAAAACAGAGCATGTTCTTCTCTTTTGGTTTTCTGTTCCAGCCCCTTGCACATGTCATTATAATATTTTATTTTGTCTTCTCAGGCTGCCCTTTGAAATCTCCTATTTAGTTCCTTAACTTCATCATGTCTTCCTTTTACTTTAGCTGCTTGACATTCAAGGGCAAGTTTCAGAGTCTCTTTTGACATGTAATTTGGTGTTTTCTTTTTTCCTTCCTTTTCAATAACCTTTTACTTTCCTTGTGAATGATGTCTTTGATGTCATGCCATAACTCACCTGGTTTTTGATCATTAGTGTCTAACACATCAAACCTGTACTTGAGGTGTACTGAGCTCAGGGTAGAATTCTTTAAATGATCCTGTCATCATGAAATTAGGATTTCCTTACCTTTTATTGGGTTAGGTAGATGGAGAGGTCAGTCTGGAATCAAAATAAAAGGACAGCTAAATACAGGGGAAAGAGACTGCTAGTTATTGGTGAAAATATCTGTGCCAAATAAATATTTCCATTATAAAACATCTCCCATTACAATTTGTCACATGCTTTCTGTGGCCTAAAGTGTCCTACTCACTCTTTTGGGCCTTTTCCACTAAAGATATTTTTGCATTATATCAATTAATTAGAATCAATTGCTTATAAGCATTCACATCCACAACATATCTAGATTAGTTATATAATGCTGTTTTTTTCAAATTTTATTCTGTGTAAGAGAAATCCAGTGATGACAGGTAGACATTTTTTTGGAGCTAAGAGATCTACATATTTATTATAAAACAGGAATTTTGCTGCTTATGAAATAGTGTATTTTTTGCCTCTCAAAAAAAGAGCATTCATTCTCTGCCCCATATCTGAAGACTTCCTAGTTGGTATAAATAATTGTTAACATAAATAATAGAAAAATAAGAAAAGCAAGACCAACAGGGGAAAGTTTATGGTTTCCAATGATTGCTGGGTAATTTGTCCACTTTTCCTTCCTTGAAAGAACTCTTTCTAAAGCAGCATTGGTTTTCTGGGACATTTAAGACCATGGCATATCTCTAACAGATGTCATTCATGTCTTCAGCAAAACACACTGAAGAAGGTAAAATTGCTCTATCTTGCAAATCAACTATAAATGGTCACTTAGACCCAATATTAGGTTATATTCTACTTCTCTGCTCCATAGGCCTGGGTCACTATGAAATAGCTATAACTTTGTGGTTTGGTTTCAAAAAGGAAATTTTAATATTGTTGTACAGAATGTTGGCACCTATTTTAGCCTCCTTTGTTTACATATACTGTTATTAACTTGTCAATCAGAAATAAGACAATGCCGCTTCTTGTTGATGAATTCTGATGTCAAGGTGATGAAGAAGAGGTGTTAATTTTTGAGATGAGTTCCTTTAGACTTCACATAAATATCTGCAAAGAGAATAATGTGAAATCCAGCATTGCCAGCCCCCTGCATATGCATGGCTACAGAAATACAGCCCAATCTTCCAAGTAGATACTAGAATTAGCCTGAAAGTACTCAAGATGGTCATTCTTCCTAAGAGTACCTCTTTTCTGTTGCTCCAGATCACTTTGTCCTTTCTCTGCACACACACATCCTCTCTGCCTCCTGTCCTCTGGCATTCTTGGAGTGCCTTTCTTTAGAGGAAAACGTGTCAGTGGAAGGAGACCTTTCTCTGCTGCCCTTTCCTCTCTGTGTTACTTTCCCTTCCCCACCTCCTTCTTCTGTAACTAATCAGACTTGCAAGTGAGAACGTTGTATTTCTTACTTTTGTATTTATATTTCTGGCTGTTAGTTTGAAAAATGAAGACTGACTTATATTTCTCTTTAAGAAGAAAAAGAAAGGAAATCAAGTTCTCTTACATGATTTTACAGCTTTTTCTTTTCTTTCCCAGATGCCTTTAATACAAAGGAAAAAGAAAAAAGAAGTCCCTGCTGAAAGGCTCCCTGGGTAGAGGGAATGCATCAGCCCATGGAGTGACTTGAAAGAGAGAAAGGTCACAGCAGACATCCTGCCCCCCTTGCTGGGAGAATCAGGAATTAAAGGCCATTTACACACATTTGGTTAATTAGAAAGTTAGAGTTTCTATTTTACTGAACCTGCAGAAGTGTTTCTTTTCTTTTTCTGCATTTTGAATGCGTTCTTCAGAAAAAGCAATACTATAAAACTTCTTTCAAATATCTTCAACTCTCAACCTTAATGTGATTTTCCTTCTAAGACTAAAATATGTAATTCAGAATATTCAGGGCCTATTGTTATTATAGAAGACAATATAAGTCAACTTCCTATTAAGATGAAATGTGTTCCACATTACAAATGACTTTTAATGATTAACATGGACTCTAAAAAATGATTCATCCTTCACATGAGTTTTAAGATAAGAAAACAAGGAGCCAAGAACAGTTTAATAACAAATATTTGGTCAATAGTGGATTGGGCAACACTTCCATGATTGAAGAAACCTCTTAAGCTTTCCCTAATTTCCTTTATGGAAGATAACATGTTGTCTTTTTGTCTAAGACAGTTTAAATTTAGGATTCCCATTATCTATAGCCAATAGTCCCTATATGTCTGTCAGCTTATTGTGCTGTAGAGGCTTGCATGTTGATGTGACGCTGAAAGCTTTGCCACTGGTATTTCAGATACCAGCAGGACCATCCATGGTAGACAGGTTTCAGCTGAGCTTCCAGACTAAGGCAGACTAGGGAGAAGGACCTAGCAGCCCACTCCTGAAACAATTAGCCATTGAAAACCCTATGAACAGCACAGAAGCACTGTCAAATATAATGCCAGAAAATGAGCCCCCCAAGCTGGAAGGCCTTCAAGAAGCCTCTGGGGAAGAGCCGACTCCTCAAAGAAGAGTCGACCTTAATGATGAGACTGGAATAAAGCCCCTGAGACCTCCTTTTGCTGATGTGGAATGACTCAAAATAAAAAGAAACAGTGTCTGCAACAATAGGCTCAACATAAAAAGATTGTGCACATGGCATTGTTAGTAGTGTTTTGTTCTGATGTAGTTAGGGTCGCCATGAGTCGGATGCAACTTGATGGCATCTAACAGCATAGCCAATAATATCCAGATACATAATATAGTGCTGTAAATTGCAGGCAACAGAATCCAACCCTGGACAACTTTTGCTGTACCCAGCAGCTTGACCCCAGAAAAATACTCCAAGACACAAACAAACAGATCAAACAAACGGATCGGGAACAGAAAAGTTTATTTAGACTGGCCAGCCAGCTACTTTTAGTCCTGGGAGTGGACTTTCAGAAAGCAGCATCTGACTCACAGTGCTTAGGGGCTTTATAAGAAAGAAGCAGAGAAGCAAGGCTACAGAAGAGAGAATTTTTTAGCTGTTAAGGGAGGGGGGTATAGAGTAATTTTTTCATTTCTCAGAAGTCAGCCTTACTCACAGGAATTCTAGTCATCAGCTCTCTGGTTAGTTTATCATGTATGACCTTCTCTGTGACATAGTTTCCCTTATCAAAGGACCTTGAGGTCTGGCTGGGGCTGATCTGCAAAGTGCCAGTGGGATCATGACAAACTTTTTCTGTAAACTTTTTTGTTTCCACATTTTCCCAAAAGGAAATATCTTAGATAGGCATCTGAGGGATGACAGGACTGGTTAGAGTTTGGGAAATCATCCTGGGAAACTAACAAGAGTCTTGGAAATTAGAGAAGTCATGATTCAGGCAGACAGAAGAGTGCTGCTAATTGTACTCTCCATCAAATGCCATTTCATTCTTGAGTCCTTCACTCAAGATTGAATACCCAACTGGCCATACCTAGATCCCCCATGTATCACTGAGGTTTATAGGGAGTGGGAAGAAAGACAAATCTGATGCCATTTTCATAGTGGAAAATGAGCAGCTTTGCCCCAAAAGGCTGTAAGACAGGTAAACTCCCAAGGAAACTGGAGTCTTAAGAGAAATTGGACTGGACACTAGGCAAATTAAATCAACCAATGATAACCTAGCAGAAGAGCATTCAGGCTTTGAAGTCAAACAGATTCCATTTACTATGTGGCCTTAAAGTACTTCATCTCTTTCTACACTTCAGTTTTTAAATCTATCAAATGGCAATGATGATGATGATGAAAATGACTTCCTGCTTTGTAGAATTCTTCAAAAGATCAAATAAAACAATGTAGCCATAGTCATCATCACAGGAGCCAGGACAATATAGCTAGGGATCATTAGTGCCATCATTACCAGCACCTCCCATTTCCAGATGAGAAGGGAGTTACCTCCCCAAACAACCTCTTTCCCAATCATGAAATTGCTCTGATAAAACTCCTCCCTTCAATACCATTGTCCTGGAGTATGATCTATGAAAAAAATCAGTCAAGAACCCTCTAAGAGCCTCCCTCCTGCAATTGGGTGTAAGAAAAAGAAACCCCATTGTGCTTTGGAGTCAAGAATCAAACTCCTGCTGGGTGTGTGTCTATCAACATGAAGGAATTTCTGCCTGTTGGCTCCCAGGAAGGATTACAGTGCTAATAGTAAGACTGGGCAATGTCTTGTATCTCACATCTGTGAACTGAAGGTCTTGAAAAAGCCACATCTGTGCTGAAGTTTCTGCAGAACCAATTGACTGATTAGAACTTCGACACTGGAAAGATGGAATGTTACAGAATGAAAGCCAAAATTATCATGGGCTATCTTTAGTCCAATTCACAGCCACCTATTTCCCACCTCTGTATTTGACCTCACATCCTTGTGACTACTAGGTAAAATCTTTGGGATGTATCACTTACCAGATCACCAGCTTCCACCAACCCCAAAGCTAAATGACACAGCATCTGAAAGCCATAGAATAAGTTTCCCCACTTTGCTGTCACCCACCTACCTGATGTCCTGACCAATGTATTTGGTAAATGCATTGATTTAGGCCTTTCTTTTGTTCTATGGCTTTAAAAGTTCAGGTAATCTCTTCTATAGTGGAGCATGTCATTCAGAGCAACTTGGACCCATGTTCCTGGGCCATCATCACTCGTGTGTGCAGAATAAACTATCGCTTCTTCCTCTTGGAGTTGGAGCTGTGGCTTCTAAGTCTTTGAGATGATGTTGGGGATCTCAGAGCTGTGGGGGTTCCCCTTGCCCAGCAGCAGTTTCCTCTGACCAGTAACAGTCTCTGGGCAGTACTTCTGGGCTTCTGCTGGCACTCCGACAGCTCTGGAGCCAGGGACAGGGGTCATCCATCATACAGAGCAACGCCTTCCTCCATCAGAAGCACCTGTACTGGGCCGGTATTAAACCCACTATACATTTTGGAGATTCTTACTGCTGCCTACTCTACCCAAACCAATATATAGTACTTCATAAGCATTTGAAGCATTTGTCAGATAAATGAACCTATTTTTCTCCCAGTTTGTTTTTTCTAAATATAGTTCTTATATTTTTCTGAGGTTATGGTAACTGAGAGTATTATAAGGTATACAGTCCTTGGACCACTTTTTCTATTTTGTGTGTTTGTTTCTATTTTGTTCTGTTTACTTTCATTTTGAGACAGGGTCTCTCTATTTACACCAGGCTGCTCTTGAACTCTTGATCCTCCTGCCTCAGCCTCCATGGTACTAGGATTATAGGAAGGAGCCATCTTGCCTGGCCAGATGTGTCTATATTTTTGTGAATAGAATTTAATTATAGAACGTTCTGAGCTCCATAATTTATCCACTTACTTACTGATGGAAACTTACACCATTGTGAAAATTTCACCATTTTAAATGGAGTCACTGTGGTAAATAACTTTGTAATTGACATTACATCTGGATATTCTATATTACCTAGTAATATTTTGGTGAATATGCTTCTTTTAACATCCAATTGCAGCTGTACCACTGTGGCATCTGATCCTGTCAGATCTCGGAAGCTAAGCAGGATTGGGTCTGGTTAGTCCTTGGATGGGAGACTGATTTGGAACACCAGGTTCTGTAGGCTTGGGAGAAGGACCCAGCAACCCACTCCCCAAAAAAGAAATCAGCCGTTGAAAAATCCTATAAACAGCAGAGAAACACTGACAGTAGTGCTTCATCTATTGTGTGTAGGGTTGCTATGAGTAGGACACCAACTCCACAGCACCTAACAACATCCAATCTAGTTTTTCCACGTTTGGGAGTATTTTTAAAGTAATCTTCTCTGAAATGTTAAAATCAGCTTAGATTTCAGTCTCAAGTAATCCATTTAGATTTCTGCTAGATTGAGCCTCATTTCCCCAGTGTTTCCTCCCTGTCTCCTGGTAGACACAGGGTCACATGCCTCTTGGCCAAGGCCGTCCAGTGAGCTCATGGTTCAGGCTGGAGATGGTTTTTACTGTTTTCAGAAGACACAGCAGCTGGGGCCCCGTGTAGGATCTGCAGTAACCAAATCATCAGTCCTATGGAATTGCTCGTGAATCTCATGGAATAACAGGGGCTGTCTTTTATATCTCAAGTCGGAAAAAGTTAGCTGAAATTTGTGTCATGAGAATTGATTTTTTAAAAAAGCACTACTACCCCAGATGCAGTGGTACATGCCTGTAATCCCAGTGCTTCAGGAGACAGAGGTAAAAGAATCACAAACTGGAGGCCAGAGGCAGCCTGCATAAGAAAAAGTAAAAAGTGAGCTGGAAAGGGCGCAGCTCAGTGGTAGAGCACTTACAAAGAATGCATGAGGCCCTGGGTTCAAACCCCCAATACCACAAAAGAAAGAAAAGAAAAGAAAGAAGAAAAGAAAAGAAAAGAAAAGAAAAGAAAAGAAAAGGAGAAAGAAAAAGAAATACATGCATACATACATAAATATCACCACTACATCCAACAAAAACCAGTTCGCTGAGTCCTGGGGCTCATTAGGACAAACATGCTCCATTATAGCAAGTATTTGACACACTAATGTAACATTTTGGAAATGTTATTTCCTCTGCCTTTGATTTTGAAATTTGGATGTTTATTAAGCAAAAGGGAAAACAGAATTATGCAGAACTTTGGATTTCAGACCACTTACACTCATGGGCCTTGAAAAATCTTCTAAGTTTTATTATAAAGATATACATAATTTCTTATAAGGTAATAAAGTAGAAAAAATCAAGTGGCAGAAAAAAGATGCTGAAAATAGAATGAGTAAAATGGTTTCAGAGTCTTGGCTTTATATTCTCAATTTTCTAATTACTTTTGAATGGAAGAGAAAAATATATCTATCCTGTCTTTATTCTTTAGAGGAGAAAAGAAAGAAGACTCAGATCCTGTGGGGTTTTTGTTTGTTTGTTTTTGTTTTTGTTTTTTAAAGGAAGGCTGTAGCTGAGGTTTCTTCCCCTTACTTTTGAATTTTTTTTTTTGTTGTTGTTGTTGTTAGGTGCCGTCGAGTCGGTATCCGACTCATAGCAACCCTCTGTACAACAGGGGAAACACTATTGTCAGTGCTTCTCTGCTGTTCATAGGGTTTTCAATGGCAGATTGATTTTTGGGAGGGGGTTGCCAGGTTTTTCTCCCAAGCCTACAGCTTCTGGTGTTCTCAGGCGGTCTCCCATCCAGGTACTAACCAGGCCCGACCCTGCTTAGCTTCCGAGACCTGACGGGATTGGATGCCACAGGGCTACAGCTGCAGGCTTTGAATTTTTAGCTCTGCTTATTTGGTACAAATTTTCTTAGCAGCTTTGCACCTAGGACCAGTATATTTTAGGTGTATAAGAAAGTGGTTTGGGTATCATCAGCAGTTTGTTTGCTTGGTGTCTTCTCTGCCTTTTCTCTTCCAACTTAAGCTTTGCCAAGTGAAATCACAAACAGCTCTCCCTGCTAATTGAGAAGGTGCAGAGAGAGCATCTGTCAAATAACCATGTCTGTGCGAATAGCTGCCGAGGCCCAAACCATACTGTCAGACACACAAGCACATGCATAGAAAAACCTGGGAGCCAAACTCAGTCTCTGACAGTTGAGAATGACACTTGGCTCTATGGATCACTTTACTCAGTCTAGAGAATATGCCCTCCTCTGTCCACAAACCATGCAAGAACTTACTCAGCCTCCAAGCAAAAATGCATCTAGAGACCTGCCCCAGACAATTCATGCTGATGAGGCTTTCTGGGCTAACCCAACCGATTGTGATATATTACCAAAAGAACTGAGAATCTACTTATCAAAATAAATGAAGATGAACATCTTGTGAGGCTTCATCCATCATTATTTCCACTTTCCCAAATATGCATCATTTAGTAAACAATTCATGACGTAACAATGCCCTCATTCCATAATTGTGGAAAGCCTAGCAGATGGATGTGGACATTTTCTAAGCCTTTGGAAAGGCACTAGGCCACCTCAATGTTTTGTTTGTACCTAAGTGAACCACAGTAAGCAGAAACCCTCAGACTATTTTTACTAACGAGGTCAGAGAATGGGATGTCTGCATACATTCTTTTTATACAGGCTGTTTCCAAGCTGAGAGGTCACCAGTCCAAATATGTCTTAGAAATTCTTCTAATTTTTACTTACAAACAATGCAAATGAACTAAACCCAAGCAGGTGGCAGACGTACGTTCTTTCTCTCGATCTACTTCCTCTCCTTGTTTAACTTATCGTCTAAAGAAAATGTTGTAAGTGGTATGAGAAGCAATGCCTGGTTTATTGGGAAATTGAAACAAGAAGAGAGTTAATTAAAAATCAGTCATCTGGGCCAAGCACAGTGGCACATGCCTATAATCGCAGTGACTTGGGAGGCAGAGGCAGGAGGGTCGCAAGTTCAAGACCAGAGGCATTCTGTGTAATTTAGCAAGACCCTCTCTCAAAAAGTAAAAAAATGGGCTGAGTGTGCACCTCAGTGGTACAGCACTTGTAAAGCATGCAAGCACAAGGCCATGGGTTCAACTCTCAGTTCTGAAAAAAAAAAAAAAATCAGTCATCTGGGAACGTCTCAGCAAAGTCACAACGTATGAGCTGATGTTTCCAAGATAAGAAGGAGCCCCTCCAAAGGCCATGATATGGGAGCACTGAAGGTATAGAAAGAAGGTGTCTGCGGCTAGAACGTGGTCAGCAAGGGGAGAGACTGGGGGAACTGGGGAGTGGACCAGCAACACACAGGACATCATCAGGAGCTCAGCTCATGTTCTGAGAACAAGGGACATCTCCTTTGGAGTACCTTCAGCATGAGCTTTTGCACTGAAAAACAAAAAATCACTGCTGCATGGAGCTGGACTGTAGAGAGCCCAGAGGATCCCTGAGAGATGGATCATCACAAGGCTACTGGCATCCTCAAAGCAGGAACGAGGGGTGGCTTGTGCTGGGGCAGTGGGAGTGGAATGGAAGAGAAGTAGATGATTCCAAATATGCTCTAGAGGAAAAGCCAAAAGGAGCTGCTTAGGATTGCCTGTGAGTGTGAGAAAAGTGAGTAATAAGGAGAGACTTGTTGGTTTTTGACTTTAGCACATAGGTAGATGGTGGTACTCTACACCAAGACAGGAGACCAGGGAAATAAGATAGCAGCAATTTTGTGAAGAGTTCTGACCTAGTCACACTGAATTTTAGGGGTGTTTTAGTAGATAGGGATTGGGGCTTTGCTCAGTTTGTAGAGTGCTGCTCTGTGCTCTCTGAAGACCTGGGTTTGATCTCCAGCACAGCAAAAAATGGGAGAAGGACATGGTAGTCCGTTCCAAAAACAATCAACCACTGAAAACTCTGTGAATAGCAGAGAAGCCCTGCAATGGTGCCAGGCATGGCACAGTGTCAGTGAGTGTTTTGTTCTGTTGTACATAGGGTTACTATGAGTCAGACTTGACTCAACAGCACCTAGCAAAAATTTGAGGCTGGGGTTTAGTTCAGTTGGTAGAGTGCTGTTCTGCACTCTCTGAGGCCTTGGATTTGATCCTCAGCACTGCAAAAATGAGGCAAAGATGTGACAGCCCACTCCCGAAACAATCCTGAAGCAATCAACTACTGAAAACCCTATGAATAGGAGAAAAGAACTGACATAGTGCTGGGCATGGCAGAGTGTCAGGGAGTGTTTCATTCTGTTGTACATAGGGTCGCCATGAGTCAGACCCGACTCCACAGTACCTAACAACAACAATAACATTACTAGATAAAGACATAAAGACATTTAATAGGCAGTTCATATATGAACCTGGGACTTAGGAGAGGTTAGGCTAGATATATATCTCATGATATATAATGTATAATGTGATATTTATATATAAATACATATATGTGTATGGGTGTGTGTGTGTGTGTGTGTGTGTGTGTGTGTGTGCATGTGTCATGAGGTTAGATAAGGTCACCTAAGAATGCTGCTGTTGTTGTTAGGTACTGTCAAGTTGGTGTCCAACTCATACCAACTCTATGTACAACACGTGAAACACTATTGTCATGCTTCTCTGCTATTCATAGGGTTTTCAATGGCTGACTATGTTTTGGGAGTGAGTTCCAGGGTCCTTCTCTCAAGCCTACAGCACCTGGTGTTCCCAGGCGGTCTCCCATCCAAGTACAAACCAGGCCCAGCCCTGCTTAGTCTCCAAGATCTGACAGGATTGGACACCACAGTGGTACGGCTGCGGACTCACCTAAGAACAGAGACAAATATTTGGGAAACTATAGCTGCTGTGGGGCAGCCCAAAAGAGAGAGTGAGTGAAGCAGAAGATGGAAAAGGAAAATCGATGCTGAGGCCATTGAGGAAGAAAGATAATCTAGCGTATGGTCTCACATGAACTCTGTGAACAGGTGTCAGGAAGGCAGGCAGAGCAGCTGAAAGGCTGAGCACATGGGGGCAGCAAGGCCACCGACATGGTAATGGCAGAAAGCCATTTCAGAGGACTGGTGCGAAAGGTCAATACAAGTTCAGTAAGGAGGCCAGCAGATAAAGGAGAGGAGGGTCACCCTGCACCCGTCTCCCCAGTGCATTTCATGTGCCAGAGCCCAGAGAGGCTGGGCTGGAGAGGGCCTGTCACTGCTATTATTTGGAGCTGGGAGTGTTTGTATACCCCCAGCAGGAAGTCTGCAGAGCAGGAAACATTAGAAATTGAATTTGTTTTTTCAAGATCACTAACTACATTATTGTTAAATTATGAGTGTTTTGTTAAATTATTTGTAGCCCTATAATAATAATTTGTAGCCGTATAAGGCTGGTATTTACTGAAGCTACATCTTATACTTCCTTTCTTGCTCCTTATATTAGCTCTAAATCTTTCATCATGACTAGTTATTTCCCATTTGGCCTTAAAGCATGTCAATTTCACCTGGATATATGAAAGAGATGACTGGACACAGGCAGCCAGTGTGTACCCATTTGACAATGGCTGTGGGCTTTGTTAGCTGGTAGTCATCTCTGTAATAACAGAGTGCCCAAGACGGGTGGAGGGGCTGGATTCTCATTGTTGTGCTGTTGTTAGGTGCCGTCGAGTTGATATCCGACTCATAAGAACCCTACATACAACAGGTGATACACTATTATCAGTGCTTTTCTGCTATTCATAGAGTTTTCAATGGCGGATTGTTTTTTGGGAGTGGGCTGCCAGGTCCTTCTCCCAAGCCTATAGCACCTGGTGTTCAAAGGTGGTCTCCCATCCAAGTACTAACCAGGCCCGACCCTGCTTAGCTTCCGAGATCTGACGGGATCAGAAGCCACGGTGCCATGGCTACAGGTGGATTCTCATTAGCCAGCTCCAAATCTGATATTACAAAGGAAAAAAATTTTAACCCATGCAACTAAGCAAAAATCTGAGTTGTCAATAAATGAATACCTGCATTACATTGTTTATTATAATGTAAGATGCTGACCAGAGCCGGGCACCATGTACCTACCTATAATCTCAGCGACTCGGGAGGCAGAGGCAGGAGGAACATGAGTTCAAGGTGAGAGGCAGCCTGTGCAATTTAGTGAGACCTTGTCTCAAAATAAAAAATAAAAAAATGGGCAAGGCATGGAGCTCAGAGGTAGAGCTCTTGCAAAGTATATGTGAGGCCCTGGGTTCAACCTCCATACCACAATAACTAAATGAATCAATGAATGAATGAATGACTAAATAATAAACAAAATGCTGGCCAGTGTTCCAACCTCTGACCCTCTCTCCAACCAGCCACCACTTGCCCCATTCTCTGAAATTTGCAGGTTCGATGATTCCAGTGGTTTGTGCTTAAAAACAAATGCCTCAGGTCTGAACTGCCAACTCAAATGCCCTGTGGTTTTAACCCATCCATAGGATGAATTGGGACAAGAAAATGGTAGCAAGGGCTGGCAAGAGTGATATGGCAGTTACTTAAAAGTCATTAACTCCAGTACAGAAAGGCAAAGGTTATCACATGGAACATTCTACACACCACAGACGGGAGAGAGGAAATGCTATTGTTCCTTGTAGTAACCTGCAGGGTTTCACTAAGTGGTTTTAACCACTGAAAAGCATTACTTCATATTCAAGTAAGACAATAGTCTTTTAGGCCCTGCTGAAGGTTAACTTAATTCTCTTAAAATTATCTTACTTGAGAATACCTTTTGGTTTTTCCTAAATTAATTCTCATCTCTCTTGTACCTTTTCTCCTACTCCATAACCACATGTGTGCCAAATCTCTCTCAAATGAATTAGGAAAAATTATCAGAAATATTCTCTGCAAGGAAATCTACTCCATTGGAAAAATGACAAAATTTGGTAACATTTTAGAGTTGTCTAAAGTATCTATATAGGAAAGAAATTTCCCTTTTCTTTGAAATTCTATAAGCATAAGAAAGATTACCTTTAATGCAGTTAGAAGGCAGGCATTTCACTGAAGGCACGGAAGTACATTTCTAAATTGGTTTAGGATCACTGCATCTTGTATCTGCTCTAATTCCCTGAGAGACATAATTTCCAGTTAACAGGGGAAAGTTTGACAAACAGAAAACCACCTTCTTTCCTATGGTGAGTAATACCCTCCTAATGCTGCCCATTGCCTGCAGCTGTAGCCCTGTGGCATCTGATCCCTTCAGATCTCAGAAGCTAAGCAGGGTCAGGCCTGGTTAGTCCTTGGATGGGAGACCACCTGGGAACATCAGGCTTGGGAGACAGACCCGGCAACCCACTCCCCAAAACCAACCCGCCATTGAAAACCCTACTAACAGCAGAGAAGCACTGACAATAGTGTTCGCCTGTTGTATGTAGGGTTGCTATGAGTCAGATACCGACTCGATGGCATCTAACAACAACAATGCTGTCCATTAGCCTGTAGGATCCTTCCTACTCTGATCCACATTTCCACGTGGGTGTAATGGGTCTACACTGTTAGCATGAGGCTGTAGTGGTCTATACTGTTAGCATGAGGCTTCCCAGGAAGACTTTATGGGTACACTTGGACTGCAGACAATCACCCTCTGTCTCCTACTGTTGATGGGCTTAGGACACATCCACCTGAGCCAGCTCAGCACTTACAGGGCCATGGTAGATTTGTTAATCAGATCTGCCCCACTCCACTAGGAGCCCTGGAGTATAGGGGTTATCTTATGTCTCTTCCTAAGCTTTCATTGCACACATCAGGTGTTTAATAAACACCTAATTAGTTAGCGATTCTCTACCCCATTACTTGCTGGCTATGTGAATCTGGATGAGTTATATAGTCTCCCTGTGCCTTAGCTTCTTTATAATATAGCTACAAATATAAATCTTAGGTTTTGGACAGGATTAAATAAAGGAGACTATGCAGAATGTTGGTCAACATGCCCACCTGCAAACACCCCTCTTCCTTGTTGTTGTTGTTAGGTGCCCATGAGTCAGGCCCGACTCATAGGACCCAATGTACAACAGAACAAAACACTCCCCGACACTGTGCCATGCCCAGCACTATTGTCAGTGCTTCTCTGTTATTCATAGGGTTTTCAATGCCTGATTGTTTTAGGATTGTTTCCAGGAGTGGGTTGCCACGTCCTTCTCCCATTTTTGCAGCGCTGGGGATTGAACCCAGGGTCTCAGAGAGCACAGAGAAGCACTCTACCAACTGAGGTAAACCCCAGCCCATGTACAACTCTTCCTAGTAGATGGCAAATGTTACCCTGGTATGTGTCAGCCATATGTTGTTGTTATATTTGTTGTTGTTAGGTGCTGTTGAATCAAATCCAACTCATAGCAACACTATGTACAATAGAACAAAACACTCACTCCCCAACACTACGCCATGCCTGGTACTATGTCAGTGCTTCTCTGCTATTCATAGAGTTTTCAATGGCTGACTGTTTTATGGGAGTGGGCTCCCTGGTCTTTTCCCAAGCCTCCAGTATCTGGTATTCCCAGGCAGTCTCTCATCCAAGAACTAGCCAGGCTGGACCCTGCTTAGCTTCCAAGATCTGATGAGATTGGACACCAGTGTGGTATGGCTGCAGACCAGCTGTGTATTAGAGATGCTGAATCTACCCTCCACCTCCAGGTGGGAAAGTCTGTTGATAATGAGGAGTTTAAAATGAGTGTAAGACTCAATCCTAGTTAATAAAACTCAGAGGGAGTTTGGCTGAGGGTGTCTTGGCTTTTCTTCTTTGATAAAAGAGAGATTCAGGATGATGGAGACCATCCTCCTTTGCCATCCCTGGATGTGGTTTCATGAGCTGTGGCCTCCAGCTTGCTCCCATGATGAAAAAGCTCAGATTGTTGAGAAGGAGCCAGCTCAGCAACATGGCATCTTTGAGCTTCTAAAGCAACCAATATGAAAACCATCTCCCTACAGACATCTCCGTATGTGGGAAAATTAAATGACCTTACAGCTAAGCCATTTTAATTGACTCTTCTGCTC
The DNA here is from genome assembly GCA_007922755.1 of Pedetes capensis. NCBI lineage: Eukaryota > Metazoa > Chordata > Mammalia > Rodentia > Pedetidae > Pedetes > Pedetes capensis. The sequence goes on along the minus strand of VMDO01022723.1, from coordinate 8,698 downwards.
TTCAAAAGGAAAAATAAAAGGCCCCAAAATTGGATGATCAACAATGCTAACCATTTATTTTAGCTGTTATTAATGGTTTCAGCCAGTACTAGTGCTGTGACCAACCTTGGCTATCAGAACGAAGTAGGATCTTGCCTGAAATTATCCTCCTTTTCCCCCTGGTGTTATCTATACAATAGGAATTCTATTAGCCAAGACTTTGACTGTTCAGGGATAGATTAAGAAAGTACCAGATATCCACAGCTCCACCCCCTTCCTTACCATGTCTCTAAAACCCCAGGGAATGTTGAAACTGCTAGAGGAAACAATGAGGAAATGCTTTAAGACATAGGCAGAGACAAGAACTTTCTGAAAAGGACCCCAATAGCTCAGGAAACAATAGCAAGAATTGACAAATGGGATTGCATGAAATTAAAAAGCTCCTGCACAGCAAGGGAGATCATTAACAAAGTGAACAGACAGCCTACAGAATAGGAGAAAATCTTTGCCAGCTACATTTCAGATAGAGTATTAATATCTACAATATATACAACTCAAAAAATTAAACACACAAAATGCAAAGTATCCGAACAAAAATGGGCAAATGAATTGAGCAAGTCGTTCTCCAAAGAAGAAACACAAATGGCTAAAAAACATGAAAATATGTTCCACATCCTTAACCATCAGGGAAATGCAAATCAAAACTACACTGAAATACCATTTTATCCCAGTGGGAGTAAGTAGCATCAACAAAACAACAATAAATGCTGGTGAGGATGCAGGGAGAAGGGAACCCTAGCACATCACTGGTGGGAATGCAGATAGACTGGAAATCAGTATGGAGCATCCTCAAAACACTAAAAATAGAACTACCATATGGCCCAGCTGTGGCAATACACTTCCAAAGCAATCTCGAGAAAATCAGCCATTGAAATCCCTATGTGGGTCCCTATGAGTCTGATCCAACTTAACAGCACCTAACAACAACAACATACCACTCCTGAGTATATACTTGAAGGAGCCTAAATCAACCTAGAGATACCCACTCACCCATGTTTATTGCAGTACTATTCACAGTAGCAAAGATATGGAATCAACCTAGGTGTCCATCAAGAGATGAGTAGATAAGGAAAATGTGGTATACGTATATACCATGGAGTTTTATTCAGCCATAAAGAAGAACAAAATGATGTCCTTTGTGGCAAAATGGATGGAACTAGAGATCATCATTTTAAGTGAAATTAGCCAGACCCAAAAAGACAAGTAATGTATATTTTCTTTCATATGTGGATGCTATATGTTAATATAAATATGCCTGCAGCCATAGCACTGTGGTGTCCAAACCCGTCAGATCTTGGAAACTAAGCAGGGTGGGGACTGGTTAGTACTTGGATGGGAAACTGCTTGGGAACACCACATACTATAGGCTTGGGAAAAGAACCCGGCAACCCACTCCTAAAAATCAATCAGCCATTGAAAACCCTATGAATAGCAGAGAAGTACTGACAATAGTGTTTGGCCTGTTGTACATAGGGTCACTATGAGTCAGATACCAACTCAACAACATCTAACAACAGCAACAACATCTTATATACATCATGAAAGTAGAAGGGGGGGTTATTTGGGGAGAGAAAGAGGACTAAAGGGGGGGGGGAAAGAGGAGGTAATCAAAGGAAGAAAGACAAATACCACGTTTTCTCTCAAAGGCAGAATCTAGATTTAAACATATGTAGATACACAAGCAGAATGGGACCATTTGTGGGGAGGAAGAGGATCAGCAGGCAAGAGGAGGGAGGACATAAGAGGGCAATTGAGGGGTGAACATAAAATGTACAATGACATGCATATATGGAAATGTCATAATGAAACCCATTAATTTGCACACTAGCTAAAAAATCATTACTAATAAAGAAAGAGAAACTCCTTGCCAATGTAACATTAATTCAGCTTGCCCAACATCTGCCTTTGGGTATAAATGGGTTTTAGTACTTAAGCTGTTCAAATATATTTTTATATTCTTAATTAATTTTTACTTAGCCAGGTAAGACCATACTGATTTTTTTTCAAAAATGGAGACATGACATATAAGGCTAAATTTGCCCACGCACAACTCCAATCCCTCTCGGAAATATGTACATTAATTTTTATAAGGCAGTTGGAAAGACATCCAGCTGCTCATCCATAAGTGTCATAAACACTCCATGAAGGTGGGTGACTGAGATTTTTGTGTTACTATTACAAGAATCTACACCTCCTTATAAACTGATGCTGCAGCTCATGTCAATAAGTAAAAAGATCCCCCTCTCCGTGAACAAAACAGCTTCGTTTAATGAGATAACATGGCTATAAGAATGCAATGGAAATGACATTCATGAATGCTGGAGGCCAAGTATAAGAAGTCTTGCAGTGGCAGCCTGGGACCCTAGAACTTCTTGCTCTGAGAAAGAGAATCGCTGTGAGAGAGGCGTGATGATCCTGAGGTTCTGAGGCTTTGAGGAAGCCTGAGCGAGCCATGAGAAAAGATTATGTGGGTGGAGAGAGAGGCCGGCTGGTCCACTCCTGTTCCAGACATCATATTGGGAGCCCCAGGCATGATAGATGGAAAAGTCATCTGGGAATCTCCTACCCAGGAGAGTGAGACACGGCCCTCACCGCCACCTGCCTGTGCCACATGAAAGTCCCAAATGAGAACCACCCAACAGAGCCCAGTCAGCGCATAGAGCCAAGAGACAGTAAGACAGTCATAAACACTAAATTCTGAGAAATCTTATGAAGCAAGAGATTACTTGAATGATGCTAATTTTCACTTTTATTAAGTGTTTCACAATTGCCATCCAAGATGGATGTACCTTTTAGTCTCCTATAAGTGTCCGTGAAACCCATGTTTTACAATGAGAAGGTTTATAGGATATTTTTCTAGCTGACTTCTTTTACTTTGGATCTAAAGCCAAAGAAATATGTGTAATTTCTATTTGTAAGAAAAGAGTTGTGCTATGTGTTTTGTGGTCAACACACAGAGTAAGACTCTTCTTCGTTTCTTAAATAAATAAAAACAAATCAGGGTAACTGTTGCTGTTGTTGTTCAGTACTGTCAATTCAGGTCCTACTCATAGCAATCCTACGTGTAACAGAACGAAACACTCTCAGATTCTGTGCCAGGCACTTGATCATTTTTATGTTTAAGTCCATTGTTGCAGACACAATGTGTCAATCCATCTAGTTATGGGTTTTCCTTTTTAGTGTTACCTGGCACTCTCTCAAACATGATGTCCTCCTACAGGGATCGGCCCCTCCTGACTACATGTTCAGAATACATAAGACGCAGTTTAGCCATTCTTGTTTCCAATGAGCACTCTGGTTGCACTTCTTCTAGGACAGATCCATTGGTTCTTTTGGCAGTCCATGGTATATTCCATATTGGTCTCCAGTCCCATAATTCAAAAGCATCAATTCTTCTTCTGTCTCCCTTATTCAATGTACAGCTTTCAAAACCATATGTGACTGAAAATACCATCGAATGAGTCAGATGCACCTTCATCTTCAGTGTGACATCTTTACTTTTCAACACTTTAAAGAGGTCTTTTGCCACAGCTTTTCCCAATACAATGTGTCTTTTGATTTCTTGGCTGCTGTTTCTGTGGATGTTGATTATAGAACCAAGTAAAGCAAAATCTTGGACAATCTCAATCTTTTCTTGATTTATCATGAAGTTGCTTACCGACCCAGTTGTAAGGATTTTTGTTTTGTTAGTGTTGATGTGCAACTCATACTGAAAGCTGTGTTCTTTGATCTTCATCAGTAAATGTTTCAAATCCTCTTCACTTTCAGGAAGCAGAGTTGTGTCATGTGCATAATGCAGGTTGTTAATGAGTCTTCCTCCAATCATGATGCAGCATTCTTCTTCATAAAGTCCAGCTTCTCCCATTATTTGTTCAGCATAGAGATTGAAGAGATATGGTGAAAGGATACAGCCCTGACACACACCTTTCTTGACTTTAAACCAGGCAGTGTTTCCTTGTTCTGTTTGAACGACTGCCTCCTGGTCCTTGTACAGATTCCTCATGAGTACAATTAAGTGCTCTGGTATTTCCATTCTTCACAATATTATCCACAATTTGCTATGCTCCACACAGACAAATGCCTTTGCATAGTCAATAAAACATAGATTGAATCTTACTGGTATTCTCTGCTTTTAGCTAATATCCATCTGACATCAGTAATGATATTCCTGGTTGCATGGCCTCTTCTGAATCTGGCTTGATTTTCTGGCAGTTTCCTGTCAATATACTGCTGCAGTTGCTTCTGAATGAGCTTTAGGAGAATTTTATTTGTGTGTTATTAATGATATCATTCAAGTGTTTCCACATTCAATTGGATCCCCTTTCTGGGAAATAGGCACAAATACTGATCTCTTCCAGTCAGTAGGATAGGTAGCTGTTTTCCAAATCTCTTGATATAAAAAAGTTAGAACCTCCAGTGTTGCATCTGATTGTTGAAACATCTCCATTGGTATTCCATCAGTTCCTGGAGGCTTGTGTTTTGTCAGTTCCTTTCAAGGCAATTTCCACTCTGTTTTTTGATACCATTCATTCCTGATCATAATCAAACTCTTGCAATTATTGGTCATCCACCAATTCTTTTTTGTATAATGACTCTGTGTATTCCTTCCACCTTCTTTTGATGTTTCGTATGTCATTTAATATTTTCTTTGTAGAATTCTGCACTATTGCCAATGGAGGCTTGAATTTTTTTCTTTAATTCCTTAAGCTTGAGAAAAACAGAGCATTTTCTTCCCTTTTGGTTTGCTATCTCCAGCTTGTTGCATATGTCATAATAATATTTGATTTTGTCTTTTTGAGCTTCCCTTTGAAATCTTCTGTTTAGATCTTTAACTTCATCATGTCTTCCCTTTACTTTAGCTACTCAACATTCAAGGGCAAGTTTCAGAGTTTCTTTTAACATGTAATTTGGTCTTTGCTTTTTTTTCCTGTCTTTTTATAACCTTTTGCTTTCCTCATGAATGATGTCTCTGATGTCATGTCACAACTCATCTGGTCTTCAATCATTAGTGTCTAACAAATCAAACCTATTCTTGAGGTGGTCTCTGAACTCAGGTGGGATATACTCATGGTCATACCTTGGCTCTCAAACACTTGTTCTAATTTTCTTCAGTTTCAGTTTGAACCTGCATATGAGCAGTTGATGATCAGATCCACAATGTGCACCTAGTCTTGTTCTGACTTTTGATCTTGAGCTTGTCTATCATATCTTTCCACAAATGTAATCAATTTGATTCCTGTATGTTCTGTTTGATAAGTTCCATGTATATAGTCACTGTTTATATTAGTGAAAAATGTATTTACAATGAAAAGGTCATTGGTCTGACAAAATTCTATCGTGTGATCTCTAGCATCCTTTCTGTTACCAAGGTCATGTTTTCCAACTACTGGGCTTTCTTTGTCTCCAACTTTTGCATTCCAGTCACTAGTAATTATCAGTATATTCCAATTGCACATTCCATTTATTTCAAATTACAGAAGCTGGTAAAAAATCTTCCCTACCTTCATTTGTAGCCTTAGTAGTGGTTGCATAAATTTGAATAATAGTCATATTAACTGACCTTCTTTGTAGGCATATGGATATTATTCTGTCACTGACAGCATTGTACTTCAGGATAAGCCCTGAGATATCTTTTTTGATGATGAATGCAACCTATTTCTCTTTAATTTGTCATTCCCATTGCCAGGCACAGTGGCACATGCCTGTAATCCCAGCAACTCAGGAGGCAGAGGCAAGAGGATTGCAAGTTCGAGACCAGAGGCAGTCTGCATAATTTAGTGAGACCCTGTCCCAAAAAAAGTAAATAAAAAAAAAGGGCTGAGGGTACACCTCAGTGGTATAGCACTTGCAAAGCATGCAAGCACAAGGCCCTGGGCTCAAACCCCAGTACAAAAAAAAAAAAAAAAAAACTTGTCATTCCCACCATAGCTTACCATAAGATTATCTAATTCAAAATGGCCCATGCCAGTCCATTTTAGCTCAATGATGCCTAGAATGTCGATGTTTATGCGCTCCATTTCACTTTGACTCTACTTTGAGGAGACATTCCTTGAATGCCTTCCAGCCTGGGTGGGGGCTCATTTTCCAGCACTATATTTGACAGTGCTTCTCTGATAGTCATAGCATTTTTAATGGCTAATTGTTTTAGGAGTGGGCTGCTGGGTCCTTCTCCTAGTGTGTCTTAGTCTGGAAACTCAGCTGAAACCTCTCCACCATGGATGGTCCTACTGGTATATTAGATACCAGTAGCTTAGCTTTCATCATCACAGCAACACACAAGTCCCCACAATAGGGCAAACTTACAGACACATGGAGAAATAAAAAAGGTGTTGCTCAGGCTGTCCTCAAACTCACAATCCTCCTGCCTCTTCCTTTGCAGCTCACTGATGACCAGTATGTGCCACCTCATCGATTGGCATGGTAATTGTAGTGTTTAGTTACCTTAGACCCCTGGCTTGCAGACCACAATGTTCAGAAGCAGTATTAGATCAATGACTCTGGCTCATTTTTCAGTGATCAGTCTGAGGCTGGCCTCAGGCCCACATGTACATGGATGGAGGAGCTCTTCTTAAAGTCAATATGGTTTTTAAATATGTAACTCCACTCCTTATAGCTCCCCAATCCAATTACATACAAGTCAACTCAACTGCTGTCAAGAAATGACTATAGAGAATTAGGTTAATGCTCTCCGTGAAAATGTCTTCTGGTCCAGTCCGAGGGTCAGTGCAATTATTTTCAGTAACTTAAGAAAATAATAGAAAATCTATCCTTTAATCAATCCTATCACTTAACTCTCACTTTGCTCACAGCTAGACAATCTCCAGGCTAAGCCCATAGACAATGGAGATTCCAGAATAGATTGTACCTCTCTCAGTAGTCCTATTCTTGAAAACTAGTCCATTCGAAGCCATTCTTTTTATGTACCCAGAGAAGTCCATCACTGCTTATCTAGACCTCACAAAAGGAATTAGTTTATAACCAATTTTCTAACATCATAAAGTGTCAAAACATGTATTCCTCCAATCTTTCCTTCCTGGTCTACCCTGCCCTGATGGTAGTATTTTTGATAGTAGGATGATTTATTTCCAGATATATTCCTGGGCACCCGCAGCTATAGCCCTGTGGCATCCGATCCTGTCAGATCTCAGAAGCTAAGCAGGGTCGGGCCTGGTTAGTACCTGGATGGGAGACTGCCTGGGAACACCAGAAGCGGTAGGCTTGGGAGAAGTACCTGGCAACCCCCTCCCAAAAATCAATCTGCCATTGAAAACCCTATGAACAGCAGAGAAGCACTGACAATAGTGTTTCCCCTGTTGTACAGAGGGTCGCTCTGAGTCGGATACCGACTCGACGGCACCTAACAACAACAACAACATATTCCTGGGCATTGCTGCATTGTTATTCCTATGTGTTGCTGGATGAAGGAGGCAATGTATTCCTACACATTGTTATTTCTATACATTCTTATCCAAACATAAGATCATAGTCCTATGCTACAGTCTTCATTTTTCACTTAATCAATCATATATTGTAGTCTCCTACATAGGTACAAATGTTTCCACCTGGTTTCCCTTTCTTAACAGCTGCATAGAATTCCAGTTTCATCCTTTCCGCTGGGAATTATGGAACATTACTGGAGAAAAGTAGGCTCACCTTTTTATTCCAATAGTTCACCCCACAATGGGATTAGTAACAACTTCAAAGAAGAGTAGAACAACTAGTAGTTTAAAATGGGAGGGGGGAAACAGAAAAACAGTTGGTGGCACAGATGAGATATGACTCCTGAGGTTGTGCACTCAAGATGTGGAGGGAAAAGAACGAATAGCATTGAGATGACAAAAATCTTCATGTTACATCAACATATTTTCCCTGGAGCTTGAGAACAGTGATATAATTACTTTTTCCTTTTGGCCTAACAAATCTAGATCCTTTGATTTGTTCATATACATAGGGGTGCCAAAAATGTATACAGATTTTAAGCCATGTTATTTCCAAAGTTGAATCGAATTACATTGACATCTAGCACCTTTGTAATTGTAGATGTCAAACATAATGTATTCATCTTTTGTTACTGGTATATATTATTACAATCTTAATATTTAATATGTATATACTTTTTGGCACACTACACACACACACACACACACACATACATATATGTGTAAATATCTGTATATTCTTCCTTATATGTATTACTCAATATTGCCTCTGGGCAACAAATTTTCTGAGTCCCTAGTGAGCTAAATCAAGGAATAACAATTCTAACTTTAAAAATCTGTCTTCCCTTATCAGGTGCAGTGGTGCACACCTGTAATCCCACCACTCAGGAGGCTGAGGCAGGAGGATCACAAGTTTGAGAGCAGTGTAGGCCACATAGTGCGAGCCTGTCTCAAAAAATAAATTAATTCATTTGATTAAATTAAATTTTTTAAAAATATCCGTCTTTCTCAGTTTAAATTATCATTTAAAACTTCACATATATGTTGAAACTGAAACACATAATAACGCATTATTATTCTCTTATTTTCCTTAGATTATCTTGAGAAGAAATTATAAGGAATAAACAAACTAGAAGTCACCTCATTACACCCCCAAAATGTTTTCATTAAGTCCTAGGACTCTTGTCTCATTGTGCTTCTTTTCTTTGTTATTTTATTAA
>VMDO01022722.1:26124-33055 GCA_007922755.1 Pedetes capensis | reverse complement strand
GGAGGAGGAGGAAGGGGGAGGGGGAGGGGGAGGGGGAGGGGAGGGGGAGGGGAGGGAGAATGGAAGATGGAAGACCAAAAATGAAGACAAAGAAGAAGAAAGTAAGAGCGCCAAGTCACAGCTGCTTGGCCTCTTGTGCTTCCCTAAAAGCTGGCAGTTCTACTTCCACATCATCCGGAGAAGTGATTATTAACTCAGTTTCCTCACTTCATGTTATCAGTTTCAGGTCTAATCATTTAAAATAAGTTAACCTGATCATTTTAAATTAGTATTGCTTTACTTTAAATACTTTTCTAGAAGCCAATGTTAACTACATGACTCTTCCTCAATGTTTTTTTTTTTTTTTTCAGTACTGGGGGTTGAACCTAGGGCCTCGCGCCTGCATGCTCTGCAAGTGCTAGGCCACTGAGCTGCACCCCTACCCCCCTTTTTTTTTTTTTTACTTTTTGAGACAGGGTCTTGCTAAATTACGCAGACTGCCTCTGGTCTCGAACTTGCGATCCTCCTGCCTCCGCCTCCCAAGCCGCTGGGATTACAGGCGTGTGCCACCACGCCCGGCCCCCTTCCTCAATGTTAAAAGGATGTTTTGTCTGTATTAATACAGAAATCAGGAGGCATTTTAATATAATCTTTACAGGAAAATATGTAAACCCAATGATTCCACTTAGATACAAAACACAATCACCATGTCATCCACAAAAGTCTGTCATACTTAACTGCTATTTTCCTGCACATAAACAAAAATTCAAATCCTTAAGTGCCTCTAGTAACCTTCTGGTTGCATCTAAAATTGTTCTATTTCATTTCTGCTGCTAATCAATAGAGTCTGTGCTCTAAGCAAATGAAAGCATCTTCCCAATTCATCCATTGCAAGTTTTCTTGAGACTGAACCTGTGAGGTGATATTAATGTGGCTTGACTTGTTCTTTAATGTCACAAGAGCAAGATGAAAAACATCAAATAGTGATCCTAAATGTTATTTCCCATGCTATGGTGCTCTGGGACTGTACAGGTTACAGGATCAATTTTTCCATAATTCTCTTTCCCAATTAGTTAGTCCAAACATCACACGAAAAGTTCCCCATCAGAGAATTATTTCTTGGCATGAGTTCTTCAAAGATGCTGAAGCACAGAGTGCTCGAGAGTAAACACCAGTTCCAAATACAATCCTTCCGGAAACACTGAATTTGAGAAAGAAGAGAATGGATCCGCCATCATTTCTATTCCACTCTCAGATAGTGTGGGAGAACAGACGCTCCGAGGTATTAGCGCGTCATTCACATGGGACCCGGGTAGACAAAGAATACACAAGAGCTACGGTGCTGCTGTGTGGGCATCGCGTGAGTCAAGGAGGCACCACAAAGGGTGAGGCAGTGCTGCCGCCATTATTCTGCTAGGGGCAGCCTGAGCTCAGCGTGACCTTCCGAAGCAGACGGGGCCCTTACCATGTCTCCAGGCTGGACAGAGACGGCCACCACCACGCCAGGCATCGGGGAACGCAGAATGCCGCTCGTGTCCTCAGGCACTTTCTCCAGCATGAATCTGCTCAGTTCTGCTGCGAGTTTGGTTAAGATGTGCATCTTGTACTTAAAGAACGGAACAGAACAAAACAAAACCGTAAAGGAATTTAAATGGTGAACTTTCCTCTGAAGTAACACTCATTCAAAATCAGTGATTAGCTTTTAAATTAAAATTACAGTAGTCAAACATTTTTAAACCCTTGTACATAACACCAAGATATATTAGTTCCATTTGTGAACCAGTTATTTTTAAGAATTCTTATAAAAAGAACTACTCTAATTGCTAATCAGTGATACGCAGTAATCATCCTGGATCATTAAGAAAAACATCTCAAAAGTTTATAAAGAAAACGGTGAGAATTTTGCTTGTATTCTCTTTATGCCCTTCAAACTTCTCCGGAAGAAGGCAAATCCCCTGAGCTTGAGGCAGCAAAGGAATAAAGGCGGCGACACCGTGGACAGGCACCAGTAGATGGCAGCAAATTGCTGTCGCAAATGCTCCTGCCTACTCCAGAGATGCTGTGCAGGGTGTATCAATAAGTTAAGACAAAGGGTTCCCATGTTCATTTGGGGCAAAACAATCTTTAAATTCAAATATGTTTCAGTGACATGAAATGTTCCATACATAGAGAAGAAGGGAGCTTTCCTTTTTAGCTATAATATCATGTTGTTCTTCCGAGGCGACAAGATGGTTAAGATGAAGATAGGATATAATGAGAACGATTTTGGGGCTGGGAGGTCGGGATCGATAATTTCAAAACATAGAAAACAATATGTAAAGTATTTTCACAGCATCTTTTGTAGGGTGGCTCTCAAACACTCAGGGGCACATTAAAGTGAGTCTGCTCAGACAGAACACTTCTAAGAAAGAGGATTCCTACCGGACAGGAGAAAATCCTAGGTCTCTGCGGATAACCATGAGCCACAATTTGGTCTATGGGAACAGAAGCAGGCTAACATGGGGTGAGCAGTGTGGCTGGGGAAGGAGGAGCCACTGCCAGAGGCCACGCTAACAGGATCTGCACCCAGGCAGGCGGCTTCCTTTCGTGGGAGGCAAGCTGCTGAACTCAGAGCCTCCAGCGGGCTTCGTGATGGCGAGGATGCAAACACGGAGTCTAATGCCCGCTCTGACTCTGTCCAGGGCCAGCGGAAATCTCAAAGTGGGCTCTTTGCGGGGCCTATTTAAAAGGGGCTGGGGGAGGGCCCCACTGAAGAGCATTGATGGCTTAGGTTCCAAGGAGATTTGTGACACGGTGACAGGTTGAATAATAACATCTTTTGCATGTTTCTTTACTCCTGAGTGTGTTTTGCAATCAAGACGTCCTAGCGTCTGCCAGTTTCTGAAGGATATGATCCTTAAGTGAAATTACAGTGCAAATAAAAGCTTTTTGCTCCTATTAAAATTCATCTGAGTCATAAGTGGCAGGGGAAAAAGCAAGGCGAGTGCGTGTGGCTGTCAGTCTAATAAACATTCTGGGCAGAGGGACTATTTATTACCGATGGATTGTACCTCCAAGTCCTTCATTAAATCTATGGGGGGGAGGGGAGAACATAATTGGGCCAAATCACACAGTTTTAATATCTGTGCTCTGTATGTCTTGGAAAGGAAAATCCAGTATCACTAGAGGCGCGAGGGTCCCCTGAAAAAGTTCCTTCTCTGGATGGCCTCACCCTGGGGGGCTCCTGTGTGCCACTGGTCAGCAGTTATCTCCTTGTTTAGTTTGTAATGTAGCATACAGATCTGGGTTGGTTTTGTTTGTATTCTTTCCTTTTTGCACTATTCACTTCACAACGTGAACTCAGAATTCAGGAGAAGTATCTATACGTTGGGGAGAATACAATTGACCACCTTTTGTCACAGCAGATGTACTTAAGAACTAATTATAGCCACGGCACAAACAAGCCTCAATATGAAGAAAGGGCTAAGACTGGGCTCAGCACCATTTCTGCCCAGAAATTCCCAGATCTTGACTAAAACTGGATACTTTTACTATTTTTATAATTTTCATATCTTCTGGATTCCTTTCTCTGTAGGGCTCCTGCTTTGCTTGGAAAGAGATGTAAAAGAGTCACAAAATTCAATGCCTTTAGATGCGGTCTTTGTTACTGATGCGATGTTCCTTTTCCTTTTGTATTTGTTTATTGTTCTTAAATCTGTTTGGGGGATAAGTGACTTATTGTAATCACAAGGAAAAAATAACAGTGGAGTACACTCCTGGGGAGAGGCCTTGTTGCACTTAGTTGACTTAGAGGTGACCTTTCTGAATATGAAAAGAGGAGGCCAGAGAAGGTTCTCTTCGGAAGATTACTTTTGATGTTGTCCTGACCCCTTAGGTGTCAGTGTCTCCACACAAACAGCCTCTTGGGGGACCACAGGGTGGTGCGTGGGTGTGCACGCCCAGAGGGGGCCTAGGTGGGGTGCAGCATATAGGCCCAACTGAGTGAACTGCCTCATGAAAACCGTCAAAGCTTTTTGATGCCCCCCGAAAGGAAGTCATTGAAGAATACATATGAGGGCCTTCAGAGCTTGTGATCCAAACTGCTATGGACTGCTTTCTCAGGATTCTATGGGGACATGGAGCAGTCAACTAACTGCCTGAACCAGGGGTGGTGGCACATGCCTGGAAACCCAGCACTCTGGACTGACTCGGGGTCAAGGCCAGCCTGGGCTACACAGCAAGACCCTGTTTCAGGAAGGAAAAAAAAAGAACCACAGCAAACAAAGGAAAGACCACCAGCCGGGTGGTCTCAGGAAATTGTTCTTGTTGTTAGGTGCCCTCGAGTGGGTATCTAACTCATAGCAACCCAAATTAAAACAGGCGAAACACTATTGTCAGTGCTTCTCTGCTGTTCATAGGGTTTTCAATGGCAGATTGATTTTTAGGAGTGGGTTGCTGGGTCCATCTCCCAAGCCTACAGCACCTGGTGTTCGCAGGTGGTCTCCCATCCAAGTACTAACCAGGACCGGCCCTGCTTCCAAGATCTGATACAATCAGACGACACAGGGCTACAGCTGCAGGCTCAGGAAAGAGGAAGCATTTAAATCCTCCTCAGGTACACAAGGGGGTGGGATTTAGCTCAGTTGGTAGAGCGCTGCTCTGCAGTCTCTGAGGTCCAGAGTTCAATTTCCAGCACCACAAAATGGGAGAAGGACGTGGCAACCCACTCCCAAGGCAATCCTGAAACAGTCAGCCATTGAAAACCCTATGAGGGTCGCTCGACTCGACGTCACCTAACAACAACAGGTACACAAAACTGCCCCAAAGAGTTCAGATTTTAAGGTTTTGTTGTTTCTGAACAGATAAACCACACCACTGATGTTTTCAGGGTACAACTCCAGCGTTCTCAAGGAGAGCCCAGAGGGCAGGGAAGCCAGTAGTGGAAGATGGCAGATTTCCAGCTTTGCACAGGTCAGGAGCGATGAGGAGTGGCCACGGAGCCTGAAGTTGGTCAGTTTTGGGTTCACCAGTGGACCGAACTTTGCTCTTCTGGCTCTAGGGGGCTGGTCTCCAAACCACTAGCATATTAATAAAAACTTCCTTAAAAACACCTCACAGTGCAAATTAGAACAGAGAACAGGTGCTCCCTGGGTTTGGCCCAGACTGACTCCTCAATCCATATCTGACAATAACGGGAGGGACTGAGGTGCTACACGATGGCCCACCTATGTAAAATGACCCCTCAGTCCGGGTCTCCAAGCAAATTAATTTTACGGCATCCACAGTGTACAACCATGTCTAACAGGAAAATTTCTCCCAAAAGTTTAAAAGAAGGAAAGAAAACAAATCATAGCAGACATGAAAGCTCAGGCAGCAAACCACAAGAGATGAGCAATTAAAAAGAACCTAAGGGGATTGTTTTTAAAATTAACACACACGCTTCCTAGGAGGACCCAATGACAGGAGGTGGCCAGGCCCAGTGTGGCTATTGTTAAGGGAGAAGGGAATCCAGTTTGGCTTGAGGGGGACGGATGCCGTGTAACTACATTCGGCAAACCACAGCACCTGTGCTGGACCAAGCACAGAACCCAGCACCCTGTCCCCTGTAAGGTCCAATCCAATCTGGTGGGCACACAGAACAGCATCTGGCGTGTCCTTAGGGAGTCAGCCACGTCTTCTTTTCCAAGGCCTCTGGATGTATCAGTGGTTTTGCAGACCACACACGCTACCACGTTGGCGTGACTCAAGGGCCTGTGGCCATTTGCAAGGCAAGTCCAGTTTGCTTTATATTCGTTCACTTCTGATTTCTGAGCCTCGTGTCATGATAATGACGATGATGATGGTGATGCAGCAGCAGCAACAGCAGTACTGGGGGCTGAATCCAGGGCCTCATGCATGCTAGGTGACCACTGAGCTGCACCCCCGCTCCTTTTTTACTTCCTGTTTTGAGACAATATCTCCCTAAGGTGTGCAGGCCACCTCTGGCCTCAAACCTGGGATCCTCCTGCCTCAGCCTCCCAAGTGGCTGAGATTACAGGTGTGCATCAGGGCATCCAACTTGTGTCTTTTTTTCAAAGAGGATTCTGCTCCACGTTCCATTCCCAAGTCATTCTTCCAGTGACAGTGGGGATATGCACAGTTCATCACCTGCTAATTTTTTTTTCATGTCAATTGTTGGTCATCTCAGTTGACACAAAGTCAAGGGCCAATGATGAGCCTCCACTGTAAGTTATTTTATATCATCTATCTTTTTTTTTTTTTTTTTTGTGGTACTGAGAGTTGAACCCAGGGCCTCGCGCCTGCATGCTTTGCAAGTGCTGGACCACTGAGCTGCACCACCAGCCCCCGCCCCCTTTTTTTTTTTTTTTTTTGAGACAGGGTCTCGATAAATTATGCAGACTGCCTCTGGTCTCAAACTTGTGATCCTCCTGTCTCTGCCTCCCACGCCGCTGGGATTACAGGCGTGCGCCACCACGCCAGCCCTACATCATCTATCTTAACATCCAGAACCACTCAGCAAAAACTCCCCAAGTCTCCCCCTGTCCCTCAGTATTGTGATCGACATATTCCAACGCCCTCTTCCTAGTCAAGTTCTACACCCTTCTGGCCCTAAAGGTCTCAAAGGTGAGGCGGCATCTTCATTCCCATGGCATGAGAGCCAAGGCTCAAGTACTCCCCTCAAGGCCTACTTTCCTAACTCAGCGATGGAGGAAAATCGCCAACATTTTTAAAGGGCCAGAAATGATGAGCTGCAAAATGATGTGTCTTTAAAAACATCAGTGTGTCACAAAGGCAGAGAAAAACACTTAAATATAAATTACACCTGTAATTTGTCAGCATTTTCCTTTGCTAAATTCTTTGTGGGATACACAGTGGATACGTGAGGAACAAGATGGCAAGGTTCAAGGCCATGTGTGACACGGTCCCCTCTACCTGAACACAGAGCAGGATCGCCCATTTCTTGAAATGACAA
>VMDO01022722.1:21124-23624 GCA_007922755.1 Pedetes capensis | reverse complement strand
CCCCCAAAAAAAAACTACAAAGAAACATCAAGGTCTTAGGAAATGGAATCAAAAGTAAGCAAAATAGGGCTGGGAGTGTAGCTTAGTGGTAGAGTGCTTGCCTAGCATGCGGAAGGTCCAGCACGTTGTGGGGTGGAATCTCAAAAACATCAGCAGAGGAAACAGCAGGATCTACGCTGAAACAGCAGCTCTCCATTGTGCTGCTGGTGGCCTAGGTGGCAGCACACTGGAGAAGGACCTGAAGCAGTGTGCAGGGCCCGCTCCTTATCCTTAACCACCCGGTCAGGCCATCTAAACTCCTGCACCGCAGCCCAGCACCTGAGTGTGAGCGACGTCAGCTGTTAGCAGGAAAAAATATGTGGTTTTGATATTGTATCCCAGTCCCTCAACATTTGCTCCCTTTAATTGAAAAATGTAGCTAAACACCAAAAGTAAATCATTCAGATAGGTGACTAGCTGTTTAGTGACACAAAACTGATGATGTCAATATGCTGTAGCGACATAATGTGTCACTTTCAGCCCTCTTCTACTGACATTTATTAACCAACCTATAGTCACGGTTTTATTTTATAACCCTGGTTTCCCGGCTAGGATTTAGCTCAGTGGGTAGAGCACTGCGCTGCAGTCTCTGAGGTCCCGAGTTCAATTCCCAGCACTGCAAAAATGGGAGAAGGGCCTGGCAATCCACTCCCAAAGCAATCCCGAAACAGCCATTGAAAACTCTATGAGGGTGGCTATGAGTCGGATAACCCTGTTTTCTTTTTGTTTTGTTTTGTTAAGCACTGGGGGTTGACCCAGGACACTGTACATGCCGAGTAGGTGCCCTTCCACTGTGCTAAACCCCCAACCTGAACTTCAGCCTCTGCTGGACCAATCAATATGGCATCAGGCAGTAAGTAATGACTTCTTTTTTTTTTTTTTTTTTTTGAGGAAAGGATGATAAAAATAGAGGTGGGAAGAAAAACTCAAATGAAACAAAAGAATAAAAATATGTAAAGCCCATCTGAGTGGCTCAGTTTTCAAAATTCTTGCTAAAAAAGAGTAGCTGGGTTTGGTGGCATAAGCTGTAATCCCAGTGACTCAGGAGGCTGAAACAGGAGGATAGCAGGTTTGAGGCCAAGAGGCAGCCTGCACAACTTAGCAAGACCCTGTCTCAAGATAAAAACAATAAAACAAAAAAGGGACTAGGGGTGTGATTCAGTGGTAGAGCACTTGCCTAGCATGTATAAAGTCCTGGGTTCAACCCCCTAGTGCCAGAAAAAGAAAGAAATTACTGTAATGCAAACTACTCCCTTTCCTCAGACTTCTTACATTGATGATATGCAGAATTCCTCTCATTATTTTTGCTTGAAACTAGTCCATTAGATTGATTATGGTCCTCTCTGGTCCCATGAGATGAGGTGATACCTGCAGAGCAGTTTTATTAGAGATATTTTTTGGTTGATGTCTGTGATACAGGATTGAGGAGGGAGCTATGTTTAATGAGGGTTCCTTTCACTGCTAGAGATGATAAAGATGTATACTCACCATTTTAATTTATGCATGAAATATATTTTGCTCATTGTACTGATTTTAAGTATAACAAATTCTACATTATGTCATTTTTAGGAAAGTAGATGAAACTGGAGATTATCATTTTAAGTGAAATAAACCAGACTGAGAAAACAATAAATAAATAAAATGAATTCTTGTAGATATTAATCTTGTTTATCAAGTTTTCTTAGTGAAGCCTAGGAACATAGTCTCTTTGCATAACCCCCACCACAGCCACCATCACCAAATTGAGCTCTATGCACACTGACAAATCAGAAAGGCTTTTAAAAATGTAATTTGTTTTATTGTAATTTCCCATACAATAAAAAAGTTTCATGGAAGAAGATGTGGAAGTTGTCTTATCTCTTTATCATGTTATGACCTTGTGTTTCTTTGTATACTAGGAAAATTTCACACTCAAGGAGTACTCCAGGAAGTGAGGAGATTGGAGCACTTTGGTGCATTGGTATTTCCTCAGGGCTGATGTGTTAAAAACCTAGTAACATAACGCTTCGTTGCCTTCTTGAGAAGATGGCTTCATGCATGGCCAGGGGATATTTCTTTGTTCTGAGGAAGGGAGCAGTGGGCAGACTGGAGGGCGCTCTCTCCACTGGTAAAGCAGTCCACTCAACCACTTTGCACACGTGCTACTTCATTACATTTGTAACCATGTTCCTGTGTCCACAATTGACTGAAATGTCAAGTTCCAGCAATGTAAGGCACTGGCCAGGTGACCAGTAGTAGGATCTTGTTGCTTATGAAATGGAAGAATAATGTCAAGGTGGTTTAAGGGGGAAATGACAAATTTTACTGGTGAATTTCCATGTTTCATAAGCACAGTAACCTTTTTTTCTTTAAAAAAGTTGCATGTTGAACTGGTGTAAAGTATTGCCACTGCTTTGTGCTGTGAGTAAAAAGGGGGAAAAAAAAGACAAGTCAATTGTTATTCTATATGTGTTGTTACATA
>VMDO01022722.1:0-21024 GCA_007922755.1 Pedetes capensis | reverse complement strand
CTTCTCTTTTAGAGAGGGTTAATCATAATTATTATTCAAACAAAAAGAATTCTTGCTAAAAAGGGTTGGTTTCCTTAGAGAAAAGAACTATCTGAAGGCGAATAGCAGGAACCCTGAGGAATGAGTGAATGAGTAAACTTGTGTGCATCTCTGGCTTGTGGCAAAAGACGATCTCCAGAGAGAGAAACACGGGGGTGTCTGTCCATAATAAGCAACGCAAATATAGTCTCTTTTCTGGTTTGCTTTTGCAATCCTAATCACAAGACCCCATCCAGTTCTACTGCCCTAAGGTAAGCAACTTTTTCCTTTAACAATAGAGCTGAAATTTTTAAAAAATTAAACATCAGAGGCCAGGCACGGTGGCGCAGGCTTGTAATCCCAGCAACTCAGGAGGGTGAGGAAGGAGGATCACAAGTTTGAGGCCAGAGGCAGCCTGTGTAACTTCGCGAGATCCTGTCTCAAGATAAGAAGTGGTAAAAAGAGGCTGGGGGTGCAGGCCAGTGGTAGAGCACTTGTATGCACGAGGCCCTGGATTCAGACCTCAGTACTGGGGGAGAAGAATCAGATGGAGCCCTCCACAACAGAGAGGATTTACGTCCTCTGCCATGCTCCCGGGAGGCCACTCTCCTTGTCGTTGGAATTACTTGCATCTCCCAGGGAGCCGGCCTGCTATACACAGTGACCATCCTGGAGCTCGGCACTGCGGAGCCACTGCGCGCAGGTGCGCAGACGATAAAGGGGCCCGGCCTCCGCAGGGCCCAGGTGCCCACAGGCTGGCTAACAAGTAAGTACACAGGCCACAAAAGCAATTTGCTGAAGTAAGTGGCACTTTCACAGCCACAAAGGCAAGTCCGTTCACAATGAACTGCACGGGGCTCACAAAGAAGAACATATGCACTCTGTTTGATCAGGAGTCTAAGTGACACATTATGACTATAATGAGTGATTTTTTTTTTTACACCAGAAAAATAATATAGATCTTTGAAAGCGCTGTACTCAATTATGTAACAATACCAACATCTGTTAACAGTACAGGCTGTTTCTATTCTGCATCTTGAATTGTTTTATGTAATTATGAGTTTATAAGGTATTTGGTGAACCAGTAAGAAGGTACCTTTTAAAAGCACCATGTAATTTGGGGTACAATGAAGTGTTCTCCTGAAAATCTATAATGAGGACAGCATCAGCTTACAGAAAAGTACAGGAAATGTTATAACACAATTACATAAATAAGGGCATGGGGGGGGAAGTATACCATTTTTGCTATGGTCCCCACCCCTCTCTTTCCTTTCTCTTCACTTGAATTCCTTTTTGCTCATCTCAAGTTAAAATACTGCTGTCAGAGAGCACAGAATAAATGAACGCAGGGGAAACAGATGGGAGCTTGGCCTCCCTCCTAAGTTCTTCAGTCCTGAGCTAGAACACCAGAGGACAGGAAGTGTGCCAACGCCAGGGCCTCTTCAGCAGTGCTCTGGCCTGTATGTGGACTGTTTGAATGATAAAATATTCTTACTATTATGAATTCATTACAGAAACTCAAAATCAAATAGGCCAAACATTTGGCTTGTATTGGACAGAAATTCAGAAACTTAGATACATAAAGGTAAGGTAAACAAAATGGAAATGACTGTGATGCTGGGTACTAGACTTTTGGCCTGGAAAATCAAATCGGAACACAACCCAACAAAGCCAGGCACCACGGCGCAGCCCTGTACTCTCAGTGACTCAGGAGACTGAGGCAGGAGAATCACAAACTCAAGGCCAGAGGCAACCTGCACGACTTGGCAAGACCCTGTCTCAAAATAAAAACTAAGAAGAGGGGCTGAGGGTGCAGCTCAGTGACAGAGCACTTGCCTGGCACTTGGGAGGCCCTGAGTTCAACTCCACAAGCCTCCATACATTGGTCCAAATGAATGGGAGTGACCTCTGTCAGAAGATTGCTTAGCAATGCCACAGTTTGCAGTCTGATGTATCTGAGCAGCTGAGCCTGAGCTTTGAGACGGACTGTGGGCACTGGACGCATCACACACTGTACACAACAGAACACACAATGCCACGTGAAGGGAGACCTGCTAAGCCACGTGGTCCATCTGGGAAAAAGAGTGGGGGGCCCACACTGCAGGCAGCAGTACATGAAAGCCACATTCTTGGAGGCCAACCAGCCAGAATCTGACATCCCCAAAAGATGTTACCTTTTGACCACATGGCCTAACCTCTCATACAAAATTCATCTCTCTCTCTCTCTTTTAATTTTATTTATTTATTTTTTTGTGTATGTAGTACTGGGGATTGGACCCAGGGCCTCGTGCTTGCATGCTCTGCAAGTGCTGGACCACTGAGCTGTGCCCCCAGCCCATTTTTTACTTTTTGAGACAAGGTCTCGCTAAGTTATGCAGACTGCCCCTGGTCTCAAACTTGCGATCCTCCTGCCTACGCTTCCCGAGCCACGGGGATTACAGGCATGCGCCACTGTGCCTGGCAAAAATTCATCTCTTAAGTCAATAATGCATCTTGAATGATTATGTTGGGATTAGATTTACAAAGATTTACAAAGCACTTAGCAAGTGTGTGATAGTAACGACACACCACATATTGTTTCTAGCATCCTTTCCAAATATCTCTGTCCAGAATGAGACAATGGTGAATTTTATTTACTTACATCGCATATGGTAGAACATCACTGATTTCTAGTTTTAGTAACAGTTCTATGGCTTCACATTTGTGAGCAAAAACAACTAAATTCTTCAAACACCGTATCCGGCTCTAAGATCAAAGAAAGGACTTTGGTTCTGGTACTAAGAACTTCTAGATCAACCAGCCAGATCAACCATCTAGATCAGGTAGTGGAGGACTCTGTGGTTGTCCTTTCCTTAGACACTGAAAGAGGCACACTGTGCAGCAGAGAAATGGTTTGGTTCATTCATTCACTCAGAAGCCACTTAACAATATATCTGGACATTATAACAATACAAGACAAATAGAAAAAAAGTAGCTCCTAAACTGCAACACCATAACCCAGCAAGGGAGAAAAGTCATTCATTAACACCACACAACACCAGGTATGGATGAGCACTACTAAGAACGGGATCAGTGTTGAGGGTTTTTTTGTTGTTTTTTCCAGCCCCTCATGAAAATCCCCAGGGTAGGAGGCACTGCAGAATACCAACTTAATGCCTAGGATTTGCACTCGGGTTTTAATTCTACCCCTAGGAAGCTTAGGAAGGTTACTTAGACTTTCTGGGTCTCAGATTTCCTTATTTATAAATTGTGGATCAGGATAGAGCCCACCTGACAAGCCTGTCCTGAGGATTGAGTTAATTCTCATATGAAGAATACTCAGAACACAGAAATGCCATGTATTTGATAGCCTATATATAAAGCATTGCCTGCAGCTGCAGCCCTGTAGCATCCGATCCTGTCAGATCTCAGAAGCTAAGCAAGCTCGGGCCAGGTTAGTACTTGGATAGGAGACCGCCTGGGAACACCAGGTGCTGTAGGCTTGGGAGACGGACTCAGCAATCCACTCCTAAAAATCAATCCGCCATTGAAAACCCTATGAATGGCAGAAAAGCACTGACAATAGTGTTTTGCCTGTTGTACGCAGGGTCACTATGAGTCAAATACTGACTCGAGGGCACCTAGCAACAACATATAAAGCAATTGTTTTTGTTGTTGTTATTCCGTGTCTACAGAGGGAAAATAAAGTGGAGATTTGGATACACAGATGTTTAAGGCAGAATGAACTTTGGGCAAATTAGTTTTCTCAGAGTATGCCCACCTTAAACAGAGAAGAAATTCTCAGATGCTCTCACGTTGCCCCAGCCTCCCTCCGTAACACACAGACTCAGCCTATGCCGACCCGACCGTGCCACAGCATAGCCTCAAATGGCTCTGCTGGCCTCCCTTGCCCAGATCAGCGTCCTCCTCCCCACAGACAGGAAGGGCCAGGTACACGGACAGCGTCGAGGCCCCGACTCAGCTTCACCTGAGCTGCCACCACCTGTGCCAAGGCTGCCCTGAACACTCGGCTTCGCTGCCATCTGTTCAACCTTCTCCTTCTTCCCTTAAGTTTGGTTCCTTTTTTGCTAATTGTTCCTAACAGCATGACCTTTTATCTGCACATAGCAGGTAACTGCCTTTCTGCAATGACTCCAGGATAATTTTCCTGTACTCCTATCCTTCATTCTCAGAGAAAAATGTATTTATCTCATACCTCAATGCCTGCAGCCGTAGCCCTGTGGCATCTGATCCTGTCAGATGTTGGAAGCTAAGCAGGGTCGGGCCTGGTTAGTACTTGGATGGGAGAATGCCTGGGAACACCAGGTGCTGCACGCTTGGGAGACGGACCTAGCAATCCACTCCCAATAACCAATCTGCCATTGAAAACCCTATGAACAGCAGAGAAGCACTGACAATAGTGTTTCGCCTGTTGTACGTAGGGTCGCTATGAGTTGGATACCTACTCGATGGCACCTAACAACAACAACAACAACAACATACCTCAATATTCATACTAACCAACATAAAGCTCTTTTGGCTTTACAAATTGTAACCACTCGGTGATTTTCTGAGTCTAGAGGGTCCCAAATGCCTAAAGTAACCAGAAAAGCTTTAGTTAAAGAAATTAGGATCAGTTCCTGTAGATTCATTTGAAGTGAAAGGGCTGGGGTTTAGTTCAGTTGGTAGAGTGCTGCTCTGTGCTCTTTGAGGCCCTGGGTTTAGTGTCCATAAAATGGAGAAGGACTCGGTGGCCCACTCCCAAAACAACCCCCCAAACAATCAGCTTTGAAATGCTACGAAGGTCACTATGAGTCAGCTCAACTCAAGGGCACCCAACAGTGACGACAACTGGTTTATATGCAGGCAGTTCTCACAGCAGATTCTCTTTGTCTGCAACCACACACACTGGCATCTGATCCCATCAGATCTCAGAAGCTAAGCAGGGTCCAACCTGGAGACCACCTGGGAACTCTAGGTGCTACAGGCTTGGGAAAAGGACCTGGCAGTCCACTCCCAAAAAGCAGTCATTGAAAACCCTATGAATAGCAAAGTGAAAATGAAGAAAATTAGAACAATTGTACAAGAGCCAAGGTATGACCTTGAGTATATCCCACCTGAGTTCAGAGTCCATCTCAAGAATAGTCTTGATGTGTTAGACACTAATGATAGAAGACCACATGAGTTGTGGCGTGACATCAAAAAAATCATTCATGAGGTAAGCAAAATGTTATTAAAAAGACAAGAAAGAAAAGACCAAATTACAGGTCCAAACTGACTCAACCTCAATCAGCTAAAGTAAAAGGAAGACATGGTGAAGTTAAGGAACCAAACAGAAGATTTCAAAGGGCAGCTCGAGAAGACAACATCCAATATTATAATGACGTGTGCAAAGAGCTAGAGATAGAAAACCAGAAGGGAAGAACATCCTCTGTTTTTCTCAAGCTTAAGGAACTGAAGAAAAAATTTAAGTCTTGAATGGCAATAGTGAAGGACTGTACAGGGAAAATGTTAAACAATGCAGGAACCATCAAAAGAAGATGGAAGGAATCCACAGCTGTTATACCAAGAACTGGTGAATGACCAACAATTTGAGAGGATGCATACAATCAGGAACAAATGGTA
Source organism: Pedetes capensis (assembly GCA_007922755.1). Lineage (NCBI taxonomy): Eukaryota > Metazoa > Chordata > Mammalia > Rodentia > Pedetidae > Pedetes > Pedetes capensis. Next base: position 15,402 of record VMDO01022722.1, on the reverse strand, counting down.
CTGAAGGATGAAGTGGAAGCTGACTTGAAAAAATTGGCAAAACACAAAGCTCCAGGAATTGAAGGAATACCAACAGAGATGTTTCAATAAACAGATGCAGCATTGGAGGTGCTAACTTGTTTATGCCAAGAGATCTAAAAAACAGCTACCTGGCCAACTGACTGGAAGAGATCTATATTTGTGCCTATTCCCAAGAAAGGGAATCCAACCAAATGTGGAAATTATCAAATGGTATCATTAATATCACACGCAAGAAAAATTTTGCCAAAGATCATTTAAAAGCAACTATACCAGTATATAGACAGGGAACTGCTGGAAAATCAAGCAGGACTCAGAGGAGGACATGGAACCATGGACATCATTTATAATGTCAGATGGATATTACCCAAAAGCAGAGAATACAAGTAAGCTATCTATGTTTTATTGAGTATGTAAAGGCATTTTTGACAATGTGGATCATAAGAAATTATGGATAACATTGTGAAGAATGGGAATACCAGAGCACCTAATTGTACTCACAAGGAATTTGTACATGGACCAGGAGGCAGTCATTCAAACAGAACAAGGAAACACTGCCTGGATTAGAGTTGAGAAAGGTGTGCGAGTTGAGTTGAGAAAGGGCTGTATCCTTATACTGTAGCTCTTCATTCTCTATACTGAGCAAATAATCAGAGAAGCTGGATTTTATGAAGAAGAATGCAGCATCAGGATTGGAGGAAGACTCATTAATAACCTGTGTTATGCAGATGACACAACTCTGAAACATTTGCTGAAACATTTACTAATGAAGATTAAAGAACACAGCCCTCAGTACAGATTGCGCCTCAACATCAACAAATCCTTACACTTGGGTCAGTGTGCAACTTCATGATAAATGGACAAAAGATTGTGGTTAAGATTTTGCTTTACTTGGTTTTACAATCAACACCCATAGAAGCAGCAGTCAAGATACCAAAAGATGCACTGCATTGGGAAAAACTGTTGCAAAAGTGTGAAAAAGTAAAGATGTCACATTGAAGACATAGTTGTGCCTGACTCATGCCATGATATTTTCAGTCTCACCATATGGTTGGGAAAACTGGACACTGAATATGTAGACAGGAGAAGAATTGATGCTTTTGAATTATGGTGCTGGAGACAAATATTGAATATACCATGGACTGAAAAAGTAATCAACAGATCCATCCTAGAAGAAGTGCAACCAGAGTGCTCCTTGGAAGCATTGATGGCTAGACTGGGTCTTATGTATTTTAGACATGTTATCAGGATGGATCAGCCCCTGGAGAAGGACATCATGTTTTGGAGAATGGTAGGTCAATGAAAAAACAGAAGACCCTCAACTAGATGGATTGACCCAGTGATTGCAGCAATGGGATTAAACATAAAAAAGATCATGTGCTTGTCACAGAATCGGGGAGTATTTCATTCTGTTGTACACTGGGTTGCTACGAGTTGGGCCTGATTCAATGGCACCTAATAATAACAACAACATTTTAAAAGATAGCTGTCTAAGCAGAACTAAGTCTTTTGCCATTACAATTAAATAATGCTATACAGGAGCCCATAAAATAAGGCTAGGGGGCATTTCCCTTGTATTTCTATTCCTAAGACCAGCAACGCTGGAAAACTACCATTTTGCTCCTCTGCAATCCTTTTCCCTGGGCTGAAGGCACATGGTAGGCAGAGCCAGTGAAGATGGGTCAGGATGGTCCCTGATGAGCAACCCCACTCCATGGCCTCCATCTTAGTTATTAATTCTTCCTCGATCAGGGACTGGGCCTGGAGTTCACAGACTTAGAAAATAGGCTTCTTGTATTTGCTCAGAATAGATCATTCTCAGCTAGATGGAGCTCATGAGAAATTGATATGTAAATCATCTTATGCATTTACAATCCAAAATAGATTTGTCCAGGGGACTAGCACACCCACTAACTATAGTGTGGCTGTGTAAATTATAGTCAGTGTCTGATAAAGGCAGAAAAAGCAGAAGAAGCGTCATTAGGTCATGAAAAGTTCTCTTCACTGAGAGCAAAAGCAGTGTTGCTCACACTGGGTGCACCAGAGCCCTCCCTGAGGACTTGTTAAGACAGAGACTGCTGCCCCTCCAGAGCTTCGCATTCAGGGCCAGGCCAGGCCTGCGAGTCTAACAAGGTCCCTGGGGATGCGGAGGCTGCTGCTCTGGGCAGCACGCTTGGAGCGCACGCAGCCTTCCCCGCTGGTGGCAGCGCATTTCCAAGGGGAAGTCAGCTCTCGTCTAGACTCGGCTGGGGGTTCGCTGTTGAAGGCTGCGGCAGGAACTTCTGCTCCATGGAGGACAATCTCCGACTGGGATATTTGTTCTGATGCATGATAATCACGGCGCCACCCAAGAAGTGCTGACTATAGGTCTCCTGTGCTATAATAAAATCGGGGTTCAGACCCGGACTCACAGTGTGTTACTTCACTTTCTAAGTCTTCCGTGTTGAGTGAGGGAGAATATTGTTTATCTTGAACTTTTTAGATTGTAGTAAAAAAAAACCTGTAAAGCTACTTTGTAAGTTTTGCATGAGGATCCAGGGGTGGAGCTTGGCGGTAGAGGGTAGGCCTGGCACCAAAACCAGAAAATATATGAATGAGATAATAATGTAAATGTCAGGCACTATGCCCAGCACACATATACTCAGTGAGTGGCAGTGATTGTCATAACCCTTTCTAGAGACTGAATTTTGGCCCCCCAAAATTCAGCCCTCACCCCCATGTGACTATATTTGGAGACAGGGTATATATACAGGTAATTAAGGCTATGTTGTTGTCTTGTTGCTGTTTGTTGTTTGTTTTTGAGACTAGGGCTTGCTATATAACCCAGACTGGTCTTAAACTCACGATCCTCCTGCCTTGGCATCCTGACTGTTGGGATTATATGTGTGTCTCACCAGGCCTGACTGGTGGTGGTGGTTTTTAGGTGCTGTCAAGTTGTGTCTGACTCATACCAACCCTCATAGGATTTTCAATGGCTGATTGTTTCAGGATTGCCTTGGGAGTGAATTGCCCCGTCCTCCCATTTTCGGGGTGCTAGGAACCGAACCTGGGACCTCAGAGACTACAGAGCAGCACTCTACCAACTGAGCTAAACTCCAGCCCCACCCTGGCTGGTAATGAAGGTTTAGTAATAAGGTTGGGACCCCAGCCGACAAAACTGGTGTTATAAGAACAAAAAGAGATACCAGGCGTGTGCACACTCAGGAAAGTCCATGTGAGGACAGAGGGAGGAGACAGTCATCTACAAGTCCTGAGGGACCTCAGAAGAAACCAACTCTGGCAGCACTGTGACCTGGACTTCTCGCCTCCAGAACTGTGAGGAAATAAACTTCTGTTGCTGGTTGATCTGTTGGTTGGTTTTTTGAGACGGTCTCACTGTGTAGCCCAGGCTGGCCTTGAACTAACGATCCTCCTGCCTCCACTTCCTGAATGCTGAGATTCCATGTGTCCGCTGCCATGCCTGGCTAAACTTCCATTGTTTAAATCATGCAGTCTGTGGTATTCTGCGATGGCAGCCCAAACTGACTCCAACCTTGCTTGCAGAAGGGATCTTTGACATACCTCTGGCCTATATTCAGTCTTGCTCCTATGGTGACTCAAAGCTTTGGAAGTGTCTTAATGTCTACAGTTACTATCTCCTTCATTTCTCTGACTTCAGTGTTGCTGTTCCTGAGTTGGGAAAAAACTGGATCTCTCAAAGGGTGAGATTAGGGAGGGAACAAGTGAACACGGGAGGCCTCTCCGTCCATAGGTAACCTGAGGATAGGAGAGACCACAGTGCTTGGTGCCTTTTGGAAGGCACGTTCTCCTGAAATGTTCACAGATTTCACAGGTGAGCTCACACATTCACAGGTGAGCTCAAACCATCCATATCTTCTCAGTTTCTGAGCAACTGGGGGTTTATTCCTTTCCTCTCTTGGTTTATTAAAAACTATGGGGAAAGCAAAGAAGTCCTAGAAAAGGTGGCAAAGGAACTTCAAATGGAATGTATATTATACAAACTTATTAAGTATAAGGAACTTAATACTTAAAAAATTATAAATAGATCTTTAAGGTGAATTCTAATCCCAACAAATGGTAATAAAATATAAGTACTAGATCACTATTGCCCTTGGTCTGTTGTTTCAAGAGAAAATTGTACCCTGAGTAAGTCTGACTTTCAACCTTACTCTAATCTTATTAGCATATGGAGAGTCTAGTAACTTCATCCATTTCAAAACAAGTTGCCTTAATCTGAAGAAGGTCCAGGAGAAAATGGACTGAATCAGAATTGTTTGGCTCTTTCCTGGGTGGTGGGACTCCTTACTTGCTTGAGTTCTTACTTCAACTCAATTCAGAGATAGAATAATCGAAGAGTAGATTCCAAATACTGTCTATTTTATCTTATAGAAAAATACTACACAGTAAAAGATAGAGAAGACTTGGATAGGAAACTTAGATGGGAAGGGGGAGGGGGGGAAACATAGGGGAGGATAAGGGGTAACCTATATGAATAATGTTTATCAAATTGCATATATGAAAATTGTCACAATGAAAAGCATGTCAAGATGAATCACATTATGATGTACATTAAAAATTTCTAATAAAAAAAATAATAAAAAAAAAGAAAGGAGTATGATTTAATTAAAACTCCATAATAGAGACTCTGATGACGGGGCTAATAAATTCCTGGTCCCTGTGGAAAAGTCTCAAGCAACACAAATCAGAAACACACACAATAGTTTTTTCCTTTGCTTCTTCTGTATTGTTTTTGAAAAGGGTCTTCTGTAAAAGGAAAAAAAAAAAAATTCTACCACTGAGCTAAAAACCCCCATCTCCGAAAAAAGCTTTTTCTTAAAGTCACACATATTTAAGGTTTGTTTACATTAGGAAGTATGACAAAGGGCTCATATGCTTTTGTCCTGCTTTTGTCAATACATAATGGGACAAACTTGCCTCCTTGTGGCAAGGCACTGTGCAATGGAAGTGTGGATGTGATACGCACCAGTCCATCCTGTGCTCTGCAGCTTGGGGAGGATATAAAAGCCCAGGGCTAACCTGACCAAGACAGCACTTGTCCTTACATGAAAGCCTATCTTCAGCAGCCTACAGGCTGCCAGATAAAAGAGGCTGACTAATACTGAGAGGGCTGGGTTTTAGCTCAGCTGGGAGAGCGCTGCTCCACACTCTCTGAGGACCCAGGTTCAATCCCCAGCACCACAACAATGGGAGAGGGACCTGGCAATCTACTCCCAAAGCAATCCGGAAACAATCAGCCACTGAAAACCCTATGAGGATTGCTATGAGTCGGACTTGATTTAATACTATGTAACAACAACAATAATGAGAAGATGAAGACGAAGTCATGTGGCCTAGACAGAGTGAGGCCTGGTCCAGAAGGTAGCGCCTGGAAGACTTACTCTGGCAAACATGAAAAGCCATCAACATCAGCCTTACAAATACTTCACTCAGGTCTTACCTACCAGGGAAGGAGCAGATAAGCTAAGCAGTCTCTCTCCAGCAAACGCCTGGGGGGACCAACAGCGCCCTCCCAGGGCTTCACCAGCCATGTGAAAGCAGATGTCCACAAAGGAGAAAGCTTCTTTTGTGAGCTTCTTTGGGGACCAGCACAAGCTGCTGATTTCAGCTTGATGACACAGTTCTATGCTGAGCAGTGGAAGCAAATTCTTAAGTGTTCCATGCACTGACTGCTCTCGTGTAATTTTATAACTCGGTGAAAAGCCCCCACACGTTATCACGGTCAGGTTTCGACAACGGCAGGAGTTGACATCTGTGTCTCCTGTAATGCAGATGGAACGTCGGTAGTCATTGGCAAGTTCTCAGAGCCAAAGAGCCAAGTCAGTGTCCTGTTAAAAGGTGCTGACAAGGCATGGAGGCAGACAGAACACAACATTTTTCTCCAGTAGAAGGAAGTACGCTAACATAGCAGATAAACCATTAAACTACCTCCACCCCAAGAAGTATCACTCTGAGACAGCTCCAAAGGGAGGAGTTCATTTTAAGCATAAAGAAGTGGTTGTCCATACTGGAATACTACTCAGCCGTAGAAGGAACGGCTACTGATGCATGTTCCACAACCTCAAAAATATTACTCGAAGTGAAAGAAGCTTGCCCTGTGGCATCCGATCCCATCAGATCTCGGAAGCTAAGCAGAGTTTTAATTAAATCATACTCCTGTCATTTTTCAAAAAGACAAAATAGAAAATATTGGGAATCTATTCTTAGATTATTCTACCTCTGAATTGAGTTGAAGTAAGGACTTGAGCAAGTAAGGAGTCCCACTGCCCAGGAAAGGAGCCAAACAATTCTGGTTAGTACCTGGATAGGAGGCCGCCGGGAAACACCACATACTCTAGGCTTGGGAGACGTATCGGCAACCTGCTCCCAAAAACCAATCCATCATTAAGAAGCCTATGAACAGCAGAGAAGCACTGACAATAGTGTTTTGCCTGCTGAATGTAGGGTCGCTATGAGTCGGATACCGACTGGATGGCTAACAATGACGACGACGACAACAACAACAACAACAACAACAACAACAACAAGTGAAAGAAGGAAGACACAAAACTCACAGAGGAGGTGATTCCATTTATATGACACATCTAGAACAGAAATCCAGAAACAGAAAGCAAACAAATGGCTGCTAGAGGTGAGAAGAAGGCAGCGCCTGCTTCATGGGTATGGGGTTTCCTTTTTAGGTAATGAAAATATTCTGCAACTGGACAGAGACAATGATGGCATAACACTGTGAGTATACTAAATGACACTGACTGTGTGTTTTTAAATGGCTAACGGTATGTTCTATGAATTTGAACTCAAAAAACAGGGAAGGACACATTTGCCCATATCACTGTTGTAAAGTTTTCATTTTAAGTTTCTTTGGTCACTAATACAGATGTAGCCAATTGATTTGTGTGCACATACTTGTTTGGGGGGATTCTCTCTCTCCCCCCCTCCCCACTTCTCTATTAGATAGTAATAACTTCTGTGCATAGAGGAATCTTATGCCTGGTACATAGAAGCCACACAATATTTGGGAATGAAAAAAGAAAAAATAATTTGGGGAGCGAACCTACACATCTCTTATCTCAGCAATTAGGCGTAAGAGGTAGATAACTGTAAACACTTCCAATGTAATAACGAGGCTCCACAGGCTAGAATTAAGAGCTTCCACGTCTGGCAGTTTCTCTTAGGAAGAAATCTACCAGGTTTTGGAAACCTTGCTGAATTCTTCCGAACATTTATGTTTGTCTAGACATCATTAAATTTTGACATAGGTTCCTAACCCTTTTCCTGCTGGCAGTGTCACTAATGTTCACCTTCCGCCGACGATCTCACGGGCAGGAGAGACAAGAAATGACTTGGCATGAATTTAGTTTGAAGACTTGGAGAATGACAGGAGTTTCTTGACAGGAGCCTGGAAAACAGCCCTGGCAGCTCTGGTGGCATCTGCTACCACGGGCCCTGGTGAGCTCGTACCTGTCACCACTAAAAGGAAAACGTCCTGATGGCTGAGTATCAAAGAGAATGGAGATGACACTGCTTTACCATCACACAATTTACACTTCTCTCTTGAGTCAAGAATAGTGGCCTTCGAGGATATGTACTTCAAAGCCAAATTCAGGAGAATTTTCACTTTCTATGCACAATTTCTTCGTATTTTCATTGTTATTAATTTACTTTTGGTGCTGGGGATCAAACCCAGGGGTCCTGCCCATGCTAGGCAAGCTCTATACCACTGAGCTACATCCCCAGCCCTATCTTCATTAATTTTTATATTTAAAAAGTGAGAGGAAAAGAACTGACATACCTTTTTCAAAGATGATTTGTAGTTCTGTGAGAAGGAAACTGATTTTCAGCATAATAAAACTGAATTTCCTGATGATGTGACTTCTCCCTATGACTGTCCAACACTGTGATCTTCCTGCTAACCCCCTACTTCCCTACTATGGGCTCTGTGTTAGGGGAAAGAGAACTATGGGACTCAGAGACAAGAGAGACTCAGGAGCTCCTGAGTGAGGAAGAACGCAGCTCCTGCTTCCGGCTCTGGTCGCCATCTTGGGAGTCCCTGAGACCTGAGACGTCAGGCCTGGAACGCAAGATGCCAACCGCTGTAGCTTCCCAACGCACTAGGCAGTTTCCCTGCTGCATGGCTTGGCTCATGGCTTGGTGTCCTGTTAGATTCTCCTCCCATTTTCCTTTGCCCGGTTGACTCACACTCATTCCTTCTGGGTCTGGTGTCAGCAAGCTTCCTTGAACTCCTGGAGTGGTGATATCCACTTACTGGCGCTCGCTGCTCCCTGGCTCTCTGTCTTAACACTCAGTGGATCACACTGAATTTGTCAGCCTAAGTATCTGTCTTCTTTCCCACCCGAATGGAAAAATGGAAGTAGCATCTTTCCTAATGGAGAAACCTGGCGAAGATCAGTTCAGCCAAGTAAGCAAAGTGATATCCCTAGGAGCAGGCAAGGAGAAACACTGAGAAGGACTTGTCACTTCCGATGCCTTCCTGCCAAAAACGGGCACCATCTGACTATGAGGAAGTCCTCGTCAGGGTCACTCCGAGGGACTTCTGACAAAGTAAATGGCCTGTCTTCAAAAATGTCAAAGTCATGAAAAATGGAAAGACTGAGGAACAGTTCTAGACTAACAAAGACTGAAAGGAAATGAAAACTGGATTCTGATATAGGACCTGGAGCAGAAAATGGCATTTGCTTCTTTTGCTAGAAAAGTCAGTGTTTTTAGAGTGGGGAAACTGATAAAATGTGAAAGGTCTGTAGATTAGACAACAGTACTGTATTGATACTGTTAAATTCCAGATATTGACAACTGTACAGCTCCGTGGTTATACAAGAGCATGTAGGCTTGTGTTGAAAAAATACACATGCAAGTATTACGAGCAAACTGCTGCAATGGCGCAGAGGAAATTTACAGTCTATAGATGGGAAGAGAGAGACGGAGCACACTAAACAACCATGATAAAATGTTCAGATTCAGGGAATGGGAGGAAATTATATGGATAGTCTTTGTACTGCTTTTGTAACTTTTCTAATAAGCTTGAAGTTATTTCAAAATAAGTTTAAAATTTTTAAAAAACTTTAAAAAATCTTTTAAAAACAGCTTTCCTTTTGGATGAGAAAATTAAGTGTGGGATTAAAAATGTGTATGCTATGTCCATGGAAGCTGAGAAAATCTGCAGTAATTACTTTTAAAGTGAAATCAGTGGCTACAGGGAGTGCTAATTGGAAGTTGGCACCGGTCCAGGTCGCTGACACTGTCTCCCAAATTAACCCAACAAACTGGACAGTGGAGCAGTAAGAGGTATTCTCTTTATTGTGTAGTCATGAATGAGAGGCAGGAACACTCCAAATAACGCCGAGCTATCCACCTGCTTTACACATAAAGATTTTTCTCACAGGCCTTACGAACTAAAACCTTCTCTCTCGGCCTTAAATACTGACAAGTAAACAAAAATATCAGGGCCCGTAGTTGGTCCTAATACTACAATTTGTAGCCTACTGACACTCATTGCCGACGCCCATTACCAGCAGCCATCTCCATTGGTATTGGCTGTTCCAGAGCACTGGCCTCTTCTATGACAAGATCGAATTAACTGCAGTAGCTGTAGGCGGGATGAGACTTTGTCTCCGCCATCAGGAGGGGTATGATCACAGTTGGGAACATGCACGTGTAGAAAGAAATCTTGGAACGAGGAATGGTACGGAGTCTATTGTAAGAATCCCGGAAGGACAGGCGGCTGGCTAGCTGTTCAGATACCTGAAGGGCCTCCATGTGGGAGAAGGCACTGATTTCTAACACCCAGCCGCTCACAGGATGTCAGCTCAATCTAACCTAGGAGACAACTGCTTTTTTCCCCACGGTGCTAGAGAGGGAACTGAAGGCCTCACCCATGCCCGGCAAGTGCTCTACCACTGAGCTGCACCCCCAGACCAGGGAGACAATTTCCTGTTTTGTTTTGGGAGGTGGGAGGGGCGGGGCTCACTCTGTAGCCCCGGATGCCCTCAACTGGCTGTGTAGTCCAGTCTGGCATGGACCTCACCAGCCTCCAGCGTCAGGCCCCTGAGTGCTGGGATTACAGACGTGCGCCACCATGCCCGGCTTCGGGGCGACCCTTTCGAGTCAAGCTCTCCAATAATGGAATAGACAGCCTTGTAAGTAGCCAGCTTCTCGTCACAGGATATATTCAAGTGTATTCAAGTGATTTTCTTCAAGCACCACAGAATGGAAGATTCTCACGTTGAACAGGCTCCATTTAGAAGCTAAGAAGCCCCCGTTTCTCAGCAGCACTGCCACAGACAGGTTTCTTCAGTGCAGCACAAAGACCAGACAACTCCTTGCTGTGGGGCCTGTCCTGTACCTGGCACAACAGTGAGCAGCACCCCAGGTTTCCATTCCCAGGTGCCAGGAAGCGCTCCTCCCAGCGGTGACACCCAAAATGGTCTCTAGATACTGCCAAATATCTCCTGGGGAGCAATCCCCGCCCCCCGCAGCCTCTCCGTGTTGAGAGTCCCTGCTGTCTCAGGATCTCTTCTAATGGTAACCGTCTAAGCCAGCGTGGGGGAAATGAAGTACTCCAGCATTTTAGAGGGGCTGGGGCTTAGCTCAGTTGGTAGGGTGCTGCTCTGCACTCTTTGGGGCCCTAGGTTAGATCCCCAGCACAACAAAAATGAGAGAAGGACCTGGCAACTGACTCCCAAAACAGTCACTGAAAACCCTATGAATAGCAGAGAAGCACTGACACAGTGCCAGGCATAGCACAGTGTCGGAGAGTGTTTTGTTCTGTTGTACACAGGGTGGCTATGAGTTGGATCCAACTCGATGGCACCCAACAACAACGACAGCATTTCAGAGGAAAAGCCTTGGGCAGTCACAGGAGGAAGGATGTGAGAAAAATTCTGGGGGTAAAACAAATCTGAAAAGAGTAGAGGTGTAGCTCACTGGTAGGGCACTTGCCTAGCATGTGTAATGCCCTGGGTTAGATTCCCAGCACAAAAAGGTAGAAGAAAACAGTGAGTTTTCTAGGAGAACTGGTACAAGTCAAAGTGTGGTGATAGGAAAGATGATGAAGGTCACAGAAAGCCAGCTGACCACTCAGAAGGGTACACGCCAGATAAGGCTGCAAGTATTTATAATGTGCTGCAAGAATTTCAAGTCTGAAGTCAAGACTGCTTAGGTGGCATCTTGACCCATTCATATTAAACACAGCCCTGGAAGAGACAAGGTCCTGTGAAAACACTGGGTACTAAAGAGTTAGGAAACCTCACATACTATTAACGACTGTTTAAAAAGAATCAGTGGCTTAAGAGATAAAAAGTTTTTAAGTGTTTGCCTCTATTAATAATGTGCAGTCATGGGCTAGAAGTACGGCTCAATGGTTGAATGCTTGCAAAAGGAATGTGTGAGGCCCTGGGCTCAATTCACCAGGTACTGCCAAAAACTAATAATAAAAATAATAATGTATAGTCATGAATGAGTGCCTGCCTAGTACGTGCAAGGCCCTGGGTTCAATACCCAGCACCACCAGAATAAAAAAAAAAAATAAGCAACTGTCTCGCTAGGTCACTAAGTTGGATTGAAATCTGCATTTGTAGCTGGGCATGGTGGTGTGTGCCTGTCATCCCAGCACTTGGCAGAGGTAGGAGGACTGTGAGTTTAAGGACAACCTAGATTACATAGTAGGATCTTGTCTCAAAAACAAAACAAAACAAAACCCAAGAATGAAAAACAAAAAATAGGAGCTGAGGATGAGCACTTCCCTAATATACACAAGGCTCTGGGTTTGATCTCCAGCACAGCAAAAAAAAATCTGTATTCCCATAGGTGGTCAGGCACTCGGGTCAATTTGTTTCCCCACACTGAGGCCCTAAAGAGCTAGCTCCCTGTCCTTGCTGGTAATTCTTAACACTTACCAACACACTACATGCCATATCCGGTTCTGTGATTTCTCTCTACGTGTTCCTCTATGCCACTGCTCTCTACATCTGAATGACACAGATCTGACTCCGATTTTAAAGCATACTTTAAAGAGACACCGAAAACAGGCAAGTGGGGAGGGAGGAAAGGGAAACAGTAGGTGGGAATCACCTCTCAGAGGACCCGGGCTAGCACGTATCATGTTGTGGATGCGGTAGCTGGGAGATTGTTAACATTGTGCTATATTCATACAACACTCATCAGCCAAGAATGTTGGAATTTGCCAGTGTGAGGATGGCCAATGCTTTAAATCTCTTCCAAATGTAAGTATTTTGGGCTCTTTCTATTTTGTAAGAATAACACTATCTTAGCAAGTCTAAATAAGGAAGACGCAAGAGGAGTAGGGGCTGGGATTTAGCTCAGTAGGTAGAGTGCTGCACTGTAGTCTCTGAGGTCCCAAGTTCAATTCCCAGCACCGTAAAAATGGAAGAGAGACCTGGCAATCCACTCGCAAGGCAATCCCGAAACAATCAGCCATTGAAAACCCTATGAGGGTCGCTATGAGTCGGATACCAACTCGACAGCACCTAACAACAAGAGGAGTAGAGGCTCCTTGAGAGAGAAAGAGAGTGGGATTCTTCGGTGGCTTTAGTTCGGTGGGGCTGTGTTAGCCCAATCTGTACTACATGAAGGATATCTGACGTGTTGATGGGCTTTGAGAGGAGTGGGACAGTGGCATTGGTGGGGCAGGGTTTGATCAGGGTTCAAGGCAGCATGAAGAACCAAGCTGCCCCCATGTGTTTTGTTTGTTTGTTTGTTTTTTGAGGTACTGGGGGTTGAACCCAGGGCCTCGCGCCTGCATGCTCTGCAAGTGCTGGACCACTGAGCTGCGCCTCCAGCCCATTTTGTTTTACTTTTTGAGACAGGGTCTCGCTAAATTACGCAGACTGACTCTGGTCTCGAACTTGCGATCCTCCCGCCTCCGACTCCCAAGCCGCTGGGATTACAGGCGTGCGCCACCGCACCCGGCTCCCCATGTGGTTTTGTGTCCATTTGGGGTGGGGCTCGGGGGTGCTCCGAAGGGCTCACTGGAGGCTGGAAAAGGGGCAGGCGTGGCTCTGGCAGACACCAGCTCGGGGATGCCAGGCACAGAAGCTCACACCTTGTGTACCCAGCAGGCCTCCGGAGGTCTGAGAGCCCTGGGCAAGTGTGTCTGCAGTGAGAAGCTCAAGTGGGCCGCCTAGGACATGCCCTGGACTGCAGGAGACAGGTCCCCACTCTTCTGTTCTGCCATCTCCCATCTCCCTGCTCAGCCAAGTGACAGCCTAAGCAGCTACAGAGGGTCAAGAAATGCCTGGCTTTTTGTAAGAAACATGTCCAGCCACCTCCTCTCCCAGTACATGAACCTTTTCAGAGTAATTCTCCCCCTGCACTCCACACAGCTTCTGCAGTGGGACCTCCAGCTGCCCTCTGCCCAGGTCCCCTGTGCGCTACAATTCAGCGTCACTGTGGGAGCCACCTGCCTGCAGCTGTAGCACTGGGGCGTCCGATCCCCTCAGATCTCAGAAGCTAAACAGGGTCGGGCCTGGTTAGTACTCAGTTGGGAGACCGCCTGGGAACACCAGGTGCTGTAGGCTTGGGAGAAGGACCTGGCAACCCACTCCCAAAAATCAATCCACCATTGAAGACCCTACCTATGAACAGCAGAGAAGCACTGACAATAGTGTTTCCCCTGTTGTATGTAGGGTGGTTATGAGTCTGATACTGACTCGACAGCACCTAATAACAACAACAACAGGAGCCACCTAAGAATCCCACTCTCTCTCTCTCTCAGGGAGCCTCCACTCTGCTTGAGTCTTCCTTATTTAGAAATGGACTTCTAAAATATTTTTATTTTAAAAAATAGAGAAAAGGAGCCCTGAATATTTGCGCTCGGAGGAGATTTAAAATAAGAGCATCACAAATACAAATGAGCTTGTACAAACCAAGAGCTTTCAATCCAGGGCCTCCTGCAGAACCAGCTAATCAACCACAGCACCTTTTGCCTGCCAAGCATCTACATTAAATGGAACTTTAAGAGTGGGAGCTTTGGCCATGATTTTACCAGTGAGTTAACCTCAATCCCTCAAGGACAAGATTTAACAGCTGTTTGTGATGAATCAGTACTTTCTTTTCATTGTTTCCTTTTCTTCCCTCTTTTTTGGTGAGTTACCCTTTCCATTTTTGCCTGTGACCAGGAGTAGGCGAACAAAGTCTAGACCTGCTTTCTTGCTATTGTGAATTGCTGTCTGCTTTCTCAAAGGCAAAAATGAAAATGGCAGTCACGTGATGTTTATTCAAATTAGATGCAAAATGACCCAAAGATAAGGAGTATGCACATAATAAGCAGCAATGCCTCTTCTCTTCACTGGAAACATCACCTTTCAGATAGTACTTAGTGGCTATGTTTATCATTTAGTCTCCTGAGACATTTCTTTCCTTTAGACTTATGGAATTCCGTCAGGCCAACCGCTTTGTCATTGCAAATACATTTTTTTCACCAACATAAATGGCAACTATACACATGGCATTCACCAGATGGAACATACAGGAACGAAATTGTCTACATTTGTGGGAAAAAACAATGGAAAACCTCAGTATCAGAAGTCAGAGCAAGACCAGGTGCTGATTGTGGATCAGACCATCAACTGCTCAGATGCAGGTTCAAACTGAAACTGAAGAAAATTAGAACAAGTGTGGTGGTGTTAGGTGCGTCGAGTCAGTAGCTGACTCATAGCAACCCTCTGTACAACAGGGAAAACACTATTGTCAGTGCTTCTCTGCTGTTCATAGGATTTTCAATGGCAGATTGATTTTTGGGAGGGGGTTGCCGGGTCCTTCTCCCAAGCCTACAGCACCTGGTGTTCCCAGGTGGTCTCCCATCCAAGTACTAACCAGGCCCGACCCTGCTTAGCTTCTGAGATCTGACGGGACTGGATGCCACAGGGCTACGGCTGCAGGCATAGAACAAGTATACAAGAGGTCAAAGACCATCTCAAGAACAGGTTTGATACATTAGACACTGATGATAGAAGACCAAATGAGGTGTGGCATGACATCAAAGACATCATTCATGAGGAAAGCAAAAGGTTATTAAAGAGACAGAAAAAAAGAAAAGACCAAATTACATGTCAAAAGAGACTCTGAACTTGCCCTTGAACGTGGAGTAGCTAAAGCTGCTGGGACTACAGGTGAGTGCCACCGCATCCAACTTGTGCATGCTCTTGAAAGGCACTAATCTCCCTCCAAAGTGTGATGATTTTATTGTGCCTTGATTTCTTGAGTGGAATCTATTCTGTAACACATCCTAAGGAAATAAATTAACCCTATGGCCACCATGGGCTGGGATTTAGCTCAACTGGTAGAGCACTGAGCTGCAGTCTCTGAGGACCCAAGTTCAATTCCCAGCAC
>VMDO01022721.1:0-23245 GCA_007922755.1 Pedetes capensis | reverse complement strand
CCACTAGAAAATCTTTTCTTAAAAGGCCAGAAAGCAAACATTTTAGGCTTTGCAGGCCAAATGGATTCTGTTGCAACTACAGAATATTACACATGCTATACCTACATCTGGGGCTGGGGTTTAACTCAGTTGCTAGAGTGTGGCTCTGTGCTCTCTGAGGCCCTCGGTTGGATCCCCAGCACTGCAAAAATGGAAGAAAGACATGGCAATCCATTCCCAAAGAAATCCAAAACAATTAGACATAGAAAATCCTATGAGGGTCGCTATGAGTTGCACCCTACTTGACTACACCTAACAACACAGCAGCATACCTACACTTGGGCTGGGGTTTTAGCTCAGTTGGTAGAGGGCTGCTTTGTGTGCTCTGAGGCCCTGGGTTCAATACTCCACACTACAAAAAGTGGAAGGACCTGGCAGCCCACTCCCTAAACAATCAGCCATTGCAAACTCTGTGAATAGCAGAGAAGCACTGACATAGTGCTGTGCATGGCACAGTGTTGGGGAGTGTTTCATTCTGTTGTGTATAGGGTTGCTTATGAGTTGGACCTGACTCCACAGCACCTAACAACAACAACAACAACAACAACACCTATATGTAAATAATATTCAGATTCTAAACTGCTATGTCCAATAAAAATCAGTATATTTTGTGGAATAAGCACGAACTTAATATAATATACAGTATTTACTTTGAATTATAATGCTTAAAATTGCATGAACCAGAATTATGTTTTTACAAAAAGATTATTGCAAGAATTAAACTACAGGTTGAAACAATTTTTTTTGTAGAACATCAATAATTGTCAAACATTTATTAATAGTGGACTTACTTTAGATTGCTGATTCTAATTTCTGCACTTTCAGTAAGTTTTTTCGTTTCTTCTTTCCACCTATTGGCTGCCTTCTGTTGAGTTGCTAAGAGATGCCTCAATTCAACAAGGGAATTTCGATTACTATCTTCCATCTCTCTCAATTGAACTTCAAACCCATGTTCCTTTATTGAAAGTTCATGCTCCATTGTACTGATCTAAAGAATAAAAGAAACATAGTAACTCTTCCCCCATTATTTAGGAGCTATCCTGATCAATGTTGTACATAAAAGGAATAATTTATTGTGCCATTTGGGATTCAAAAATGTTTGGATGAGAAATCTACGTAAGAAATAAAGTTTGTAATTTTTTTCATCACAAATGATGACTTATCCTTTAATGTGAATTTAGTGAAACCAGAATTATGATGGACAATAATGTTTTTGCAATACTTTCCCCAATACCTTAAAATGCCAGTAGGGAAAAAAACAAACTGTTGTTCGATGCTATTGAGTTTGACTCACAGGGACTCTATGTAGGGTTTTCAATGGCTGATTTCAAGATTGATTAAGGAGTGGGTTGTCATGTCCTTCTATTTTTGTGGTGTTTGGGATCGAAAAACTATTCTCTTTATCTACTTTTACTTTTGTTGCCAGAATCCACAGAAAGTGTTCATGGCCTTAGTAACTGAGGGTTTTTACTCAAATCATTTTTTATTTATATATTAATTTTTGCATTTTCTTTCAAAGTGCTTTGTAAAGTAAAACAAAATTATTTACAAGAATTCCTTTACCATTTCAGTTATAGTATTAATAAACAATGTACATATTTTCAAGAATAAATAAATAACAATTTTCAGAATTTCACATGAAAATGTATTATATTTCTAGGAATTTATGTTATTATAGTAAAACAATTTAATGCAGAATGAACATGAAAGTAAATGCTCTTTGGATACTCTAGAAGATTTCTCAACTGGGGTTGGGAGGAAGATTTAAGTTCTAATGACTTAAAGTAGCCCATATACATAATGAGTAGCCTTTATGGAACTACTATTGAGAAAATGCCTGTAGCCGTACCACTGTGGCATCCAATCCTGTCAGATCTTGGAAGCTAAGCAGGGTTGGGCCTGGTCAGTACTTGGATGGGAGACTGCCTGGGAATACCAGGTGCTCTAGGGTTGGGAGAGGGACCCGGCAACCTATTCCCAAAAAACAAACAGCCGTTGAAAACCTTATGAATAGCAGAAAAGCACTAACAATAGTGTTTCCCCTGTTGTAGGGTCACCATGAGTCGAACACCGACTTGAGGCAAACAACAACAATGTTGAGAAAATAGTTACTGGAATAATTTTCTGTGTCCTGTAGTTAAGAAGAAAAACCCTTGTGGGAAAGGCTATAGAGTGATCTGACTTCTTCCGTGGCCTCTCAGGCCCATTATCTTGCTACACTTTTGTAAAGAATACCTGTTTTGTGGAATATTAAGGTAATGTGCTTTAAACAGGGCCACAGATGGTTTGGCAGTCTATTAATTCATTACATATGGCTACTTTAAAACTCAGAATGAATAAGAGACTCAACTTTACCAATTCAAAAAAACACCAAACAAAACCCAACTACAACAAAATTCATAGCTCACGTGGGAAAACTGCAAACATCCTGTCCTTGCCATTTCTGATAAATACAGTGTACTTTCTAAAACTCTTAAATATGCTTTATCAAACTTTATACAAACAAAGTTTAAGACTTTATTAACACAGATACTGGAAAAACCACCTTGGACTTACTAATTTTGTGTTCTATTACTGCTATGCGAGCTTCCAAAGGCCTCTGTCCCTTGCTGCTATCTAATTGTCAGATTCTGCAACTTTAGATAGGAAGCTGTTCTTCCTTCTTTTCTGCCTCAATCTTTACTGCCTCTAGATAAGCCATGGTTCCTTAGTTGGAAAACATGAAGCCTATCAGTGTCTGACTCTCTCTCACATTTATTGAGAACAGACCTGTGCATCTATACAGTTTTAGAACTTTGGCCACTTTATTAACTCCCTATTGCCACTAAGAAAATCTATAGTTTGACAAATGTGCTTTAAGGTCTTTCGTGATAACCTGGTCCCTGCCTACTTTTTCAAGCCTGTTCTGTGCCACTAGTCCCTTCTCTTTCTTTGTTTCTACCACAATGCCATCTCATTCGTGGGTCCCTTTCACATATTGTTCCTTTTGTCTAGAGTAATCATTCCCCTCCACTTATCTTAGTTATTTCTGTTCAGCTTTTAGAACTCAGCTTACTTGTTGTGTCTATAGGGAAATTCTCTTATCTACCTAGACTAAATTAGATTTTCCTGTTATAAGCTTGCCCAGTACCCAAAGCTTTCCCTAAAGAGTTTAATCTGTAATTACATGTTTAAAGTTTGTCCACCTCCATGCAAATTAGGAGCTTTTAAGGATGGGTATCACATTTGTTCACCATTCCGTTTCTACATCTGGAATATAGGTGGTCAAAACACATTTGCAGATTAAATGAATATTGGATTTTGGTGTCAAATTTAGCCTTTAAACAATCCCCAGAACCTTTAGCTAATGCAATTCCAATTTTAACCTGGAAGGTCTATGGTGATATTGGAAGGCTAAGGGCCACAGTTAGATCTCCTATTACAAAAAATCCATTTATGATTAAATTCAGAATGATGAGTAGGAAAAAGAGATTTAATGGTCTCCCTCATTACTTTGTGCCTTTCATCTGCAGAGAAATCTCCATACAAGTGGAAAGTAGGATTACTGAAAACTACTTTATTTGTTCATTTTAGATACCCAAGAGGGGTATTTAGAACACAAAGTAATGAAGAACCTTGAAAGAAAGAAAGGACTGAGCACAGGAGCAATTTAGGGCTGAAAGGAATGTGGTGGCTTTCAAATCAAATGAAAACTTCACATATTAAGTTATCAACATTTGTAGTCTACTGACCTTCTATTATCTCCCTTCAGTGTATCTAACTACGACCACACTCTTTCCCAAGGGGAAGAAAAGAAGCAAAGTGTAGCACTAGATTCCTATGTCGTCAAAGAAAAAACTCAGCTACAAAGCAGCAGTTTCTCTGAGTCTTTCTCCTCTATAAAACAGAATGACAGCTGTCTAGTTAGTGAAGAGGTTCTGGCTCTTATTCACCAACAATTCTTTTAAATTATATGCAGATTTAGTGAGCTATTTGGGGTCAATAAGATTTTTATCCTCCTTTTATTCTCTAAAACATCAGTTACTGTCCTGAAATCTTAAAGATGGATCAAATAGAGCAGGTACAGGTAATGAATGCATTGATTCTGTACTCTACACTCTCCTCATTTTAAAAAATAAAAAAATGAAACCATATGTACATTGTAAAATTATGGAAAATACTAAACATTAAAAAGGCAAATATAACAACCTTGTGATCCTACAACTAAGTACTTCCAATTTCTAATTAATTGTTTATATTTATTATTTAAATAGTAAATACAGTATATAAATAAATGCAATAAATATAATTAACACAATAAATAAAGGATTACTGTGTGTATACTTACAACGTGTGTAAATTTTAAGGGCATAATTTTTACCCACTCGCTGACATAACAAAATCATCATCCATATTTAGACATCCAAGGAAGCTTTATCATGTGTACTTTTAATCAATGTTCACCAAACTAAAAGATAACCACATTCTGATCTCATCCTTACAGGCAATTATAACTATTCTTCACTTTTAGATAATGAAATGACAGAATGTACTTTTTTTAATATCTGGCTTCTCTGATCCCCTATTTTTTATAAACATTGTTGTTGTTGTTGTTAGGTGCCCTGGAGTCGGATCTGACTCATAGCAACCGACCGTATGTACAACAGATGAAACACTCCCCGACACGGTGCCATGCCCAGCACTTTTGTCAGTGCTTCCCTGCTATTCATAGAGTTTTCAATGGCTGATAGTTTTTTGGGGGAAGTGGGCTGCCAGGTCCTTTTCTCAAGCCTATAGCACCTAGTATTCCCAGACAGTCTACCATCCAATTACTCACCAGGCCCGACCCTGCTTAGCTTCCATGATCTGAAGGGACTGGATGTCACGGTTCATTATTTTTCATTGCTGTATCTATTCCATTACATGACTGTATCATTATTTACACAATCTCATGGTGATGGACATTTGAGTTGTTTTCAGTGTTTTGCTTTGATTCGATATGAACACTCTTAAATGCATTTTTGTGAACATAAGCATTCATATCTGTTTGGTATACAGGCAGTATTAGTTGGTGTATGTATGTACATCCAGCTTTCAAAGATACTTTGAGGCATTTCTGGTTTAAGATGGCAGATTAGAGACAGCCTCCATATGACGTGGTAAAACAAAAGAGAACAGGAGGGAGTGGACTCCATCCCAAAGAGAGAAAATCTGGAAAAGCACAGAAACCACAGATGAGACTGTGGGATGTGACTGAGAACAGAAGGTCCCCAGACAAGGGCACAAGTTCAGAATGATAAGACCAGGTGGATGGACACTGGAAACAAACTGGCCCCTGAGGTCAGAATGTCTTTGCTACCAAGAGTCAGATGCCAACCGTCTGAAAACATACAACCCCCCTCCCTTATTTCAAAAGAACTTCCCTGATTTACAGAACTTCCCTGATTTACGGTTCCTAGCAAGGCCCTGCTAGCCCCGCAAAAACTCTAGCTTCACTCAGTTTGGGGAAGCTGCCTCTACAGGGGTGATGCTGCCTGAGTGAGTTCTCCTGTCTTTGTTTACTCTTGAACAAACGCACTCCTTGGCAGGTCAGAGCAATCATGTCTGTGCACCCCTGTCATCAGATTTTATCTATTTTGGTGCTGAAACCCAGGAGGTCAGTGAGGCCTCACCTTATGGTGTGAGCCCCAACTTCCCCTTACACAGACACGACCAAACCTACTCACAGCCTCAGATCTCCATAGGGAAACGTGTTTTGCCATCCAATTGGTGAGTAGTTGGTTTTAGTGCTGATTCCCTGACACACCCACTCCCGTTGGTTCCCTCCCAGTCTCTGTTGGACATTGATTTTGTTTTGTTTCATTTCTCCAGTCCAGAGCCAGGCCTAACCTATGACCTCTCAGGCCAGGGAGGACTTATGGACCTTAGGAGCTGGGAACACCCTGTTCCTCTGGTCACCTTCCATTCATCTGGAGATATTTGGGTCCCAGGGATGTCTGACACCCAAACTCGCCTCCCCACCCCCAAAGATACACCTTTAGGTTGTTTACTAGCCATCCGAAAGCCTCTAGGTCTCTAGTCCAAAATTAAACCAAAAAAATTTGTCCAATTTTGTAATTTCATTTGGACCTGATATAGATTGGATTCAACATGGCCATAAAATGAAGTCTTTGACTTTAATATCTTAAATATTTTCCTCCGCCATAATGGAAAACAGAGCAAGATTCCCTATCTTCAAGCCCTTCTCTTTCTTGGGGCCTGTCCCTCTGTGTGAATTCGGCTCCACCTATCACATTCTCCGACTGTACCCCTGGTCCCTTACCCAACCTAAGCTGTCTCCTTATAGATCTACTGATAACACCTCTGCTTTCTCTTTTGTACCTGACAATTGCCACCCCTCACACAACTCTTTCGCTTCTACCCCTCACAAACCCACAAGTCCCTTTGCTTCCTTCATCCTCCTCACTGATGTCTAAATAAACCCTTCCCACTGTCCCATCTCTGGATTCAACAACCCCAGCTGCCTCTCTGCCCCCTCCTCTCTGCTTGCACCTGTAGTGGGGTTTCAAAGACTATGCTACCTCTTTGTGAGGTGGCAGGCATTGGGGGAGTCCTATCAGGATCATGTCCCTTTCTCCATGTCAGATCTGAAATCTCTACAAAGCTAGCACCCTTCTTGATCTGACCATCTAACTATACCAAGAAATTAAAAATACTCACTCAGTCCTATGACCTAACTTATCAAGACATCCTTATGATTCTAAATATCACCCTCTTACTGTAGGAGAGGGAGAGGTTCTGGCAGGCAGCCTGTACTCATGCAGATGATTTATACATCATAAATGGCCAAAGTCCCTTGGGGGATCGGGATAGTCTCAATTCTGACCCATACTGGCAAAACCAACCTGACCACCCAGATTAGGAATGTAGGACCCATATGATTACATGTATTATACAGGCCTAGAAAAGGCCTCAACTAAGAACATAACTAGGACAAACTAAAGGAAATTTATCAACCATCAACAGAAAATCCAGCCCAATTTATGGCTAGATTAACTGAAGCACTTCAAGCTTTCCCCATTTAAATCCTAAATCTCCTGAAGGCTGACTCTTGCTAAATTCCTCTTTTATCTTGCAATCAGCCCCAGACATCAGCGCTACACTTAAAAAATTTGAGCACAGCCCCCAAACTCCTACTGGGACTCTGATGTTAACAGCGCCTTTAAGGTTTTCAAAAACAGGCAGGAACAAGCTAAACTAGATAGGTGAGAGATAAGGCTAAAAACCAACTATAGGCCCCCACCTTAATGGCTAATCAAACCCACGGACAAAAGGCTACCCACACCTGTTTGCTGCATGGGCAATGCTTCTGATATGGGCCTATAGGCCACTGGACTAAGCAATGCCCTAACCCCCGACCTCCAACTCCGCCATGTTCCCAGCGTGGACAGAAGGGCCACTGGAAGGTGGACTACCCATAGACCTCTCAAAGTATGTCTGCATCCTCCTACAACCTCCAGGAACTTGTGTCCAATAAGATACAACTCTTCCTTCTTCCTTCACACCATCAGGAATGCTGTATCTTATTTATGATAAACTCCAAGTTCACCTGGGGTTCCCAACATTCCTAAACCCTGTTTCCCTCCTCCCCTCCCCAACCAGGAACCTTCTCATGACTTTGAGGAAGTAAGTTTCCTCCACATATAGGCTTTAATGTAGCTTTATATCAATGTCCGGAGAACACTGCTATTTTAAGACAACAGATCTTACAAAAGGAGACAAACAAGAAGGAATTAATATGTAAAACATAGAGGTAAAATAAAAAGGTATAGGCAAGGAAATGCTGTTTAAAAAGAAAGGAATAAGGAATGATGGAGGAGTCTTGTTCCAAAAGTAAATGTATTAATGGAAGAAGACAAGAAGGTTCAGGCATGTTGCAAATGGTCTGAGCAAATTATGAAAGGCTGTAAAAGAAAGATGTAGGAAAGTTGTGGATGTACAGATTTTAGAGGGACAAAAGGAATAAGAATTTTTTTTTTGGAAAAAAAGTAATTTAATAAGGAATATTTTGGCCCAAGATTGGATAGATAAATTGAAGGACAGGAGCAAAATCCAAAAGGATTAACACAAGGCAGCAGAAGGTTTGAGAAGGGTAAAATTGTAATGAAGAAAAAGCATCTCAGAAGAGGCAATGGCATTAATGTCAAGGATGACATCAATGCCATCAGCCCATACCCCATTCTCCATATCTCTGGCAATTCCCTTCCAAATGCAAAGAGCTATTTAGCTCATACTTTTAATACTAACTTTTGGCATCACTCCTGGAGTTGGCACTGGGACAACAGGACTGGGAATCTCTCTTTATGAAATAACTCCACTCTCACAAGAACTTATCAGAAGTCTAAAGGAAACGTCTCAACAAACTGACTATATCCAGGTCCAGATTAATTCCCTGGCTGCTGTGGTTCTCCAGCTAATGGCAGCCCAAGGAAGAACCTGTGCCCTCCTATGGGAGGGAGGTTGGTTTTTTACTAATAAATTTGGCCTGATGAGAGACGGCGCAGTTCTTAAGAAACAACCTACCCATCCACAGGGAGAGTCTTCCTCTTCCCGGCTAAGTTTCCCCTAGAAACAATGGCCCTATCCACTATTGGGTCCCCTCATCATTATCCTACTCATTCTATTGTTTGCTCCCTATCTAATTCAACTTTTGAGTTCTCAGGCATAGCAAAGAAAACCTCCATTATGGTGGCAACCCAGTTTTGCATGCTAACTCTAAGGATATACCAAGACTCATGTCAACATTTGGCTTCTCCCCTTATAGACACCTACACTCTGCCCTGTCAACAGGAAGTAGCTAAGGAGAAAGAAAACTCCATCCCTATTCCAGTACAATGAAAGCCAAGAATGACTGAGAACAAAGGTCAGCTCAGACAAGGCCCCAATGTCAGAATAACAGAAAGACCAGGTAGACAGACATTCAAAACAAACTGGTCCCAAAGGTCAGAATGTCTTTGATACCAAAAGCCAGATGCCAATCTTTTGAAAACATACATTCCCTCCCTTTTTTCAAAAAAATAAAAACAAACAAACCCCCCAAAACTCCCCGCCCCCATGCTTCTGAGCAAGGCCCAGCCAGCCCTATACAACATCTAGCCCTACTCAGGTTAGGCCAGCTGCCTCCTCAGGGGTAATGCTGGCTGAGTAGGTTCCTACCCTCTTTGCTTATTCTTGAATAAACTTGCTCCTGGGCAGATAAGAGTGTTCTTTTGTGTCTGTGTGCCCCCACCACTGGTTTTTCTCTATGAGGATGGTTGCAGGGTACAGAATGGAACTAAGCAGTGAGAGGGAGTGAGTATGACGCATCTCCAGATGTAGCTCCTCTTGCGGTAGGGAACTGGAGCCCTTACCCAAAGAGGTAAGCCGCACAGACATGGCCATCAGGCTGGCAGTCCCACAGGACAAGCCTCCAGTGCTTGAAGCCCTTGCATATTGGAGAAGAGATACCTTTTTCCCTGCTCCATATCTCAGAGGGTCATTACCAAGGGCCATGTTGAGAGGGAACCTCCTGTGTGAGACTGAGCTGCCCTGGATGGCTTGAAAACAAATAATCATGCAGGAAGTAGGGGTAACCTGCCACGACCACAGCATGTGTCACAGCTGTGGCAGGCAGTTATAGTGAAGAGGAAGGTGGGACACTGAGAGGTTCAGGCACCAGGAGGCTTGGGAAAGGTGGACAGTTGATAGCCCTGACCCTTGGGAGGAACTTAGGATATCAACTCTGAGCTCTGCTTAGACAAAAAACAAAACAAAACAAAACAAAACAACAAAAAACCAGCAACAAAAAACCCCCAAACAAACAAACAAACAAAAAACCCTCCCTCTTCAACTGACCACTACCTCCACTTACCACATTCCAATATTAGATTGCACAGAAAGAAGCCACTCTAGTACTTTTGTGCTCTTTTTTTTTTCTTTTTTTTCCCCAGGTCCTCATGATTGAGCCCAGGGCTTTGCACTGGGTAAGTGATGTACCACTCAGTACAGCTGCAGCCCTTTTCTTATTTTTTGCTTTGAGATGAGATCTCCTTGAATTGTACACACTGCTTCTGGCTTGGAGCTCAAGATTCTCCTGTCTCAGCCTCCCAAGATGGTGGGGTTGCAGAGAATGGCACGATCTCCAGCTCTTATTTTATTTATTTTCTTTCTTTCTTCTGTGTTGGACATTGAACCCAGGGTTTTGCATGGGGCAAATGCTGTACCACCATGTAGTACCCCCAGATCTCTTCTTATTTTAGCTTTAAGACAGGATCTTGTTGAATTGTGCAGACTGCCTCTGGCCTGGGGCTCAGGGTCCTTCTACCTTGGCCTCTCAAGATGTGGAGGTTGCAGTGGTGCAACATGGTCTCCAGATCTTTTATTCTTCTTTTTCTTTTTTCTTTTAGTTCCTCTTTTCAATGTTAATTTTTGTTTCCTCATTTCTTTTTCTTTTAATATAATTTTTATCTTTTTTAGCTTTCTTTTTTAACTTTTACTGCCTGTGCTTTTCTTTTTTGATTTATTATATTTTATTGTTGTTTTTACTGTATGTTTTAAAAAAGAAATCTCTTAGGCTTTCTTCTTATTGCTCTGCTTATGTTTACCTAATTCTGTTTATATTTTTTCTCTTTATTGTGCAATTTTTTTAATCATTTGCTCTTTTCTCTCCCTCTTCCTAACATTTATTCCTTTTCTAGATCTTGCTCCTTTTTTTTACTTAACCCTTGTGGTGTCCTTTTTACCCCCTTTTCTGCACCCCCTTCTTATTTCAGGTAATTACTATTTTGATCTTCACCCTAAATATTTTAAAACTTTATAGCTTATTCTTTATTATGGTTGTCATTCTCTGTCCTATGAGCATTGGTGGTGCAGTAGCTGGCTTTAAGTGACTGTAAGTGTAGTTCTATATCTTGCTTGGTCAGGTATTGTACCTATTACAGTGGTTTGTCATCTCCCCTCGGAGTGTGATCTCAAGAGAAAGCTACACACTAACAAAATGGGAAGAGATATCCATTCCTACAGATGCACAAATCAGAAACATAAGACATAAAAAAGCAAGGCAACATGTCTCGTCTGAAAGACCATAATTCTTTAACTACTAAATTAAAAAATACTGAAATCATTGAAATGTCAAAGAATTCAAAATCTACTTATAAAAATGATCAATGACTTCAAATAGGACATGAATAAGCAAATGAATGAAGTAAGAAAAATGATATAGGATCTAGACCAGAAAGTCACCAATGTAGATGACAAAGTCAGCACAATGTATGAGAAATTCAGCAAAGAAATTGAGATTTCAAAAACAATTATCAAACATAAGAGGTAGAAATGAAGAACTCAATAAATAAAAAATACAATGTACAGTATCATCTGTAGACTAGATCAAGCAGAAGATACAATATGAGGGATGGAAGACAAGGTTGAGTAAATACTACATTCAGGTATCACCAAAGGGGAGGGGGGAAAAAAGAACATGACTACAACTTCCAAGAACTCTGGGACAAGATCAAGAGACCAAACCTAAAAATCCAGGAGGTAGAAGGAGTTGAGAGAAAAACTAAAGGCACAAAAAACTTACTCAGTGAAATCATAGCAGAAAATTTCCCAAATCTGGGGAAAGAAGTGGATATCCAAACACAAGAAGCATTTTACAACATCAAACAGACATGCCCAGAAAAGAACCTTCCCATGATACATTATAATTAAAATGTTGACTACAGAACAGAGAAACAATATCAAAAGCTACAAAAACACCAACTTACTTACAAAGGCCAATCCATCAAAATAACAAACCTCTCTGCACAAACCCTAAAATCTAGAAAAGAGCACGATGATATATTTCAAGCCCTGAAAGTAAATAACTGCCAACCAAGATTATTACATTCAGCAAATTTAGCATACAAAATTGATGGAGAAATAAAAACTCCAAGACAAGCACACTAAAGCAATACATGACCACCAAGCCAGCATTGCAGAATATACTTAAAGGAATCCTACATATACAAGAGGAAGAAAGTAAATCTCCACCATGAGAGCACAGCAAAGAATAAACTTCATAAGAGGAGCAGATGAACTAAAGAAAACTGGGAAAAAAATCAGTCATGTCTAATTCAAAAATCCAGCAAACACTGAATATGAATAAGGGTGTAAGAAAAGAATGAATAGTATATGACTCAACCAGGAAAACACCCAATTACAAGAACAGCAAGCCCCTCTCAGTAATAATCCTAAATATAAACGGTCTTAACTCTCCAATTCAAAGACATATATTAGTAGATTGGATTAAAAAACAAGATCAAACAATTTTTTTTTTTCTGCAAGAAACACACCTCACTGGCAAGGACACTCACACACTGAAAGTGAAAGGATGGAAATTGATATGCCAAGCAAATGGAAGCCAAATAAAAAGGAGTTGCCATCCTCATATTCGACAAAGTAGACTTTAAGTTAATATTAGTTCAAAGAGATTAAGGTCACTATACATTAATAAAGGGAAGAGTTGATCAGGAAGATAAAACAATTTCAAATACATGTTCACCAAACTTCATTACAAACATACTCCTGGACTTAAAGGGACAGATAAGTCCAGATACGATAGAGGTGAGTGACTTCAACAGTTCATTCTCATCAATAGAAAGAACATGTGGACCAAACATCAACAGAGAAACTTCAGAGTTAAATAGCACAATAGATCAAAGGGACTTAAGAGACATCTACTGAATATTCTACCCAAAAACTACTGAATATACATTCTTCTTGGCAGCCCATGGAAATTTCTCTAAAACTGATCATATTCTAGGTCATAAATCAAGTCTTAACAAATCTAAATAATTTCCTGTATCCTATTGGACTAAAGCATTGGGATTCAGTTCTGTTGGGAGAGTGCTGTTCTGTGCACTCTGAGGCCATGGGTTTGATCCCCAGCATTGCAAAACTGGGAAAGACCTGGGAGCCCACTCTGGAAACAATCCTGAAGCAATCAGCCATTAAAACCCTTTGAATGGCAGAGAAGCACTGACATAGTACCAGGCCTGGCATAGTGTCAGGGAGTGTTTTGTTCTGTTACTGTACATAGGGTTGCTATGAGTTGAACCCACCACAACAGCACCTAACAACAGCCACAACAACACTGGACCATAATGGAATAAAAGTAGAAATGAACAGCAAGAGAAATAACAGAATCTATATAACTACATGGGTTGGGATTTAGCTCAGTTGGCAGAGTGCTGCGCTGCAGTCTCTGAGGTCCCGAGTTCAATTCCCAGCACCGCAAAAATGGGAGAAGGACCTGGCAACCCACTCCCAAGGCAATCCTGAAAAAACAATCTGCCATTGAAAACCCTATGAGGGTCGCTATGAGTCAGACTCCACTCGACGGCATCTAACAACAACAATAACATATAACTACATGGAGATTGAACATTACATTCTTAAATGATTAATACAACCTTAAAGAAATCAGGGAGGAAATAAAAAAATTCTTAGAGTGAAATGAAAATGAAAACACAGCCTACCAGAACATTTGGGATATAGCAAAGGTGGTTCTAAGAGGGAAGTTTATATCTGTGAGTGCCTACATTAAAAAATCAGAAAGCATTCAAACAAATAATATATAGATCCACTTCAAGATCTTACAAAAACAAGAACAAACAAAACCTCAAATCAGTAGATGGAAAGAAAGAACAAAAATCAGACTAGAAATTAATGAAAAGGAGCCTAAAAGAACAATAAAAAAATGAATGAAACAAAGAGCTGGTTCTTTGAAAAGATAAATAAGATTGGAAAGAGTAGTTGTTGCTAGGTGCCATCGAGTCCCTCTGACTCATAGTGACCCTATAGACAACAGATGAAACACTCCGGGACACTGTGCTATGCCCAGTACTACTGTCACTGTTTCTCTGCTATTCATAGGATTTTTAATGGCAGACTGTTTCAGGAGTGGGCTCATAGGTCCTTCTCCCTAGCCTACAGCACCTAGTATTCACAGGAGGTCTCCCATCCAAGGACTAACCAGGCTGATTCTGCTGAGCTTCTGAGATCGGGCAGGATTGGATGCTAGGGCACTGCAGGATAAAGGAAAGAGTTGTTGTTGTTAGGTGCCCTCAAGTCAGTGTCTGACTCATACTGACCCTATGTACAACAGGTGAAACAGTACTGTTAGTGCTTCTCTGCTATTCATAGGGTTTTCAGTGACTGATTGTGTTTTGGGAATGAGTTTCCGGGTCCTTCTCCCAAACCTACAGCACCTGGTGTTCCCAGGTGGTCTCCCATCCAAGACTAACCAGGCTCGACCCTGGTTATCTTCTGAGATATGATGGGACTGGATGCCACAGTTGTATAGCTCAGGGAAAGGAAAGAGAGAAGACTCAAATGAATAAAATTAGATTTAAAAAGGGAACATTACAACAGATATCAATAAAAAACTAGAAAACTTAAATGAGGTGAATAAATTCCTAGACACATATGACCTGCCAAAATTAAATTAAGAGGATATAAATTGCTTGAACAGTGAGATTGAAGCAGTAATAAAGAGTATTCCAACAAAGAAAAGCCCAGGACCGGATGGATTCACTGCCAAATTCTACAAGAACTTTAACACAAGAATTAACACCAGTGCTCCTCAAACTATTACATAAAACAAAAATGGAAGGAACACTACCAAACTCATTCTATGAAGCCACTACTACTCTGATATCAAAACCAGATAAGGATAGAACAAAAAAGGAAAAACTACAGGCCAATTTCCCTGACGAACACAGATGGAAAAATCCTTAATAAAATACTTTCAAATCAACTTCAACAACACATTAAAAATTCATACACTATGATCTAGTTGGCTTCATTCCAGGGATGAAAGGACAGTTTAACATACACAAGACAATAAATGTAATACAGCACATGAATAGACTCAGAAATCATATGATCACATCAATAGATGCCTAAAAGGCTTTTGTTAAAGCCTTGAAGAAACTAGGAATTGAAGGAAAATACTACAACATAATAAAGGCAATATATGAAAAATCTACAGCCAAAATCATAATGAAGGGAAAAACTGAAAGCATTTCCTATAAAATCAGAAATGAGACAAAGGTGTGAACAATCTCCAGTGCTATTCAGTATAGTAACTGAACTATTAGCCACAGCAATAAGGCAAGAGAAAGAAATGAAAGGGATCCAAATAGGGAAGGAAGAAGTGAAATTATGATATGATCCTATACTTAAAAGACCTTAAAGACTCCAACTAGAAATATCCTGGAGCTGAAAAACATGGCAATGTAGTAGGATACAAAGTCAACATACAAAAGCCAGTAGCTTTCTATATACCAATAATTACCAGGCAGAGAAAGAAATCCACAAACCATTCCTATTCACAATAACTTCAAAAAACCTAACCAAGGAAGTAAAACATGTCTACAATGATAATTTTAAAGCACTGAAGAACAAAATTGAAATCACCAAAAGATGGAAAAATCTCTCATGCTCATGGATCAGAAGAATTAATACTGTGAAATGGATACATTACTGAAAACAATCTACAGATTCAATGCAATCTCTATCAAAATTCAAATGACATTTTTCACAGAAATAGTAAAAACTCTAAAATACATATCAAAGCTCAAAAGACCTCATTAACACTAAAGCAATACTCAGCAGAGAGAACAATGCAGGATGTATCACAATACCTGATTTCAAATTATCCTACAGAGCCATTGTAACAAATACAGCATAGGTCTGCCACAAAATAGACATATAGACCAATGGAACAGAATAGAGGACCCAGAAATAAACTCATGCAGCTATGTTGTTGACAGATGCCATAGAGTTGGGTCTGACTCATAGAGACCCTATATATGTATTCATAGGGTTTTCAATGGCTGATTGCTTCAGGATTGCTTCAGGAGCAGGCTGTCATGTCCTTTTCCCATTTTTGTGGTGCTGAGGATCAAACTCAGGGCCTCAGAGGGCACAGAGCAGCACTCTACCAACTGAGCTAAACCTCAGCTCCCATGCAGCTATAGCTACCTGATATTTAACAAAGGTGCCCCCCCGCCCCGCAAAAAAAAAAATCTAAGTTGGAGAAAAGATAGCCTTTTCAACAAATGGAGCTGGGAAAACTGCATATCCTCATCTAGAAGACTGAAACTAGATCTCTTTCTATCACCTTGTCCAAAAATAAGTAAAATATGAATCAAAGATAATTTAAGACCTGAAACTTTGAATCTGCAAAAAGAAAAAACAGGGGAAACACTTCAAGACAAGGCCTTTCTGAACAGGACTTCAATAGTTCAGAGAACAACAGGAAGAATTGACAAATGAAATTAAAAAGCTTTTGCACAGCCAAGGACAGAGTTATCAGAGTTATCAGAGTGAAGAGACAGCCTACAGAATGGGAGAGAATCACACAGAAGATTAATATCTAGAACATATAAAAAGCTCAAAAAATTGAACACAGAGAAAGTATCCAATCACAAAATGGGTAAATGAACTGAACAGAGAGTTCTCAAAAGATGAAATACAAACGGCCAACAATCATAGGAAAAAATGCTCAACATCCTTAGCCAACAATGAAATGCAAATCAAAACTATACTGAGATACCATCTCACCCCAGTCAGAATGCTTACCACCAATAAAACAACAAGAAATACTGTTGAGGATGTAGAGAGAAAGGAACCCTTCTAGATTGTTTTTAGGAATGCTTCTTGGTGCAGCCACTATGGGAATCAGTATGGAGATGCCTGAAAAAGCTAAAAACAGAATTATCATATGACCTAGGAATACCATTCCTGGGTATATAGCTGAAAGAATGTAAGTCCTAATACCATAGAGATATCTGCTCATCCATGTTTATAGCAGTGCTATTCATAATAGCCAAGATACAGAATAGGTGCCTATCAACAGGTAAGAGGATAAGGAAATTGTGATATATATATATATATATCATATTATTCAGCCATACAGAAGGACAAAATTATGGCTTTTGCTGGAAAATGGATGGAAGTATAGAGATCATCATGTTAAACAAAATAGGCATGATTCAAAAAGACAGACATCATGTTTTCTCTAATATGTTGATGTTAGATTTAAATATATATTTAATATTAAAATATATGTCATGAAAGTAGATGGGAGTGATGCAGGAAAAGACAATGCACTGAAGAGAAGAGGGCAGGGGAAGAAGAGAGGGTAATGGCAGAAAGGAAAGGAAATATCACACATTTTGCTCTTAAAGCAAAATCTGGATGTATATATATATCTGTATATATATAGATATATCTATATATTTATATATACCTATATATGTACATATATAGATATATGTTGTTGTTAGGTGCCTTTGAGTCAGTGTTTAACTCATAGAGACACTACGTACAACAGATGAAACAGTATTATTAGTGCTTCTCTACAATTCACAGGGTTTTCAGTGGCTGATTGTTTTTTGGGAGTGGGCTGCCGGGTCCTTCTCCCAAGCCTACAGAACCTGGTGTTCCCAGGTGGTCTCCCACCCAAGTACTAACCTGGCCCAACCCTGCTTAGCTTCCAGGATCTGACGGGATTGGATGCCACAGTGGTATGGTTGCAGGCATACAGATATATGTGTGTGTGTGTGTGTGTGTGTGTGTGTGTGTGCGTGCACATGCGTGCGCGTGCATGTGTGTATATATGTATATATATGTATACACCAATATATATAGGTAATACACACACACACCTATATATCTGTATGCCTACAACCATACCATATATATAAACAGCATAGGCAAGTAGGTGAGGGGTCATTTGTGGGGAGAGAAAGGTTGTAGGGCAGGAGGGTTATGACAGGGTAGAGGGGGAATGAACATAAGCTGTGTACAATGATATGCATATATGGAAACATCATAATCAAACCCATTAAGTTGTGCACTAAAAAGTTACTAATAAAATAGATTACTCAGAGAAAAAAAGATAAATGATCGCAGTTCTAATTTACATTCCTATCAGTATTATGAAAATTTCAGTTGCTCTGTATATTCTTCAACACGTGATATTGTTAGTCTTTTTAATTTTAGCCACCTTAGTAGGCTTGTAGTATTATCTCATTGCAGTTTTAATTTACATTTCTCTCAAAAATACAGAAGTTGAACATATTTCCATATTTTTTCATGAAGTATCTGCTTAAGCCTTTCCCCTGGTTTTCAAAATCGGGTATCTGCTTCTCCTTATTAACTGTTTTTTCCTTATTAATAATTTTCTTATTAATTGGTAAGAATTTTTATCCTGTGGATAGGACTGTTTTTTGTTGTGTATGAAGTTCAAATAGTTTCCCCCACTTTTGACTTTTCTTTTTTCTTTCTTTTTGTTTTTTTTGAGACAGGGTCTCACTGTGTAGCCCAGAATGGTCCGGAACTCACATCAATCCTCCTGCCTCATTCTGTTGAGTGGTGGGATTATAGGTGTGTGCTACCATGCCCAGTGCTTTTTATTTTCTTAATGGTATCTTTGATGATGAAAAGAAATCTTAATTTTAATGAAATATAATTTATTAACCTTTTTTTCTTTCTTTTCTTTCTTTCTTTCTATTCTCTTTTCCATATGCTATGTATGTGTTTTTGTTTTAATTATTTTACCCTTAAGTTTTAGCCTTAATTTTAATTTTCACAGTAATTTCTATTAGTCTCTGTCCTCTACCTCCTCTTTCCCCCTCTTCTGTCACCAGATCCCCCCTTTCTCACCCCACAGAAGAGAAATAGAATCTATCGCCTCCCTACCCCCCAACCCCTTTGGAGTTGGGCTGGTGAACTAGAGTAAGAGCCACACAGACCAAACAGCTGAGAATATACACAGCTTATAAAGCTCAAATAAGAACCAGAGATTCAGCACCACACAATCTCAAAGGAATAACAGAGGGAGAAGTTCTGCACACTCAGGAGAGACAAATTCTATTTCCCAGACCATACTATGGGCAAACAAAGTAAACCTACAAAAAACACAAAGGGGTAGGATGGATCTGAAGGCCCCACAGACCAAAGGCCCCCAACAAATAACTCCAAGGAATCTCAACTCTTAGAGATCTCTGAATTAGAATTCAGAGTTATAGTTATAAACATGCTAAGAGAAATTAAAAGGAATACTACCAGAATCCTTGAAATCCTTGAAAAGAAGGAATCTCACTTGGAGTTTGTTCTATCCTCCCAGCTAGAAAAGACAGGGAAAACCAAGTAACACTCATTGAAATGAAAACGATAAATGAATTGAATTTGGCTAAAGAATTCTTTTCAGTGCGACTGGATGAATCTGAGCTGAAGATTTCCAATTCCAAAGATGCCATTGATGAACTTAAATACAAACAGTCAGAAATGGAATCAATGATAAAGGTATTAAAAAAAGATTTCCAGGAGAACTCAGAGAGAATGAAAAACGAACCTTAAGAATTCAGGGCGTCCCTGAAGGAGAAGAAAGATCCACCAGAGGCCTTCAAAATCTAGTATATGATATCCTCAAGGAAAATTTCCCAAAGATAATACAGGATATGGATACATACACAACTGAAACATTCAGGATTCCCTCAAAAGCTGATCTAAATAGGTCATCCCCGAGACATATTATCGCTCGAATGCTGTCATTAGAAACCAGGGAAGCTATCCTGCAAGCAGCAAGGCAGAAACCCCTTATTACTTATAAAGCAAAACCTATTAAAATTACTGCAGACTTCTCCATATCGATATT
The DNA here is from genome assembly GCA_007922755.1 of Pedetes capensis. NCBI lineage: Eukaryota > Metazoa > Chordata > Mammalia > Rodentia > Pedetidae > Pedetes > Pedetes capensis. The sequence continues at coordinate 3,480 of VMDO01022721.1, read as the reverse complement.
GAAAGCTAGAAAGGAATGGTCACAGGTGATTCACATCCTAAAAAAACAACCTCCAACCAAGATTAATTTATCCAGCAAAATTATCTTTGAAAATAGGAGAGGAGTATAAGACATTTAATGATATTGATGCATTTAAACGATATGCAACCACCAAACCAGCCCTGCAGAGGATTGTAAATCAATTACCACATCCAGGAGAGATAAGACAACCCTATATAGGAAATGAAAGAACTGGTTAGCTGAAATGAGTGCAACCCAAGAAAGGACCAAAGCAAACAAGATTCATAAACCAGTAACAGGTAATGATTGGATATATAACAATAAATGCTACTCAGTAATCACTATTAATGTAAATGATCTTAAATCACCAATTAAGAGACAGACACTGTCTAACTGGATGAAAAAACATAAACCATCAATATGTGGTATTCAAGAAACTCATTGAACTCACAAAGAATGTAGTAAACTGAGAGTTAAGGGCTGGAAAACTGTATACTAAGCAGGGGGTGAACAAAAGAAAGCAGGGGTTGCAATTCTAATTTCAGATCAATTTCATTCCAAAACTAATTAGAAGAGAGAAAGAAGGACACTACATTTTAATAAAAGGAACAACCGGTCAGGAACCAATAATGCTCCTAAATATTTATGCCCCAAACATAGGGATACCTAGCTTTAAAAGATAAACTTTATGGAATATAAAGAACTTTATTGGACCAGAATCAATAATAATGGGAGATTTCAATACCCGACTTTTATCAAGAGACAGGTCATCAAAATGAAAAATCAACAGAGAAACATCGAGTCTAATCTCCACCCTAAACCAGTTGGATCTCACAGATATATGCAGAATATTTCATCCACACGATGAGGAATACACATTCTTTCCAGTTCAACATGGAACGTTTTCTAAAATAGATCATATGCTAGTCCATAAGAACTCCCTCAACCAATACAAAAAAGTAGAAACTATCCCTTGTTCCTTATCAGATCTTAAAGGGATAAAATTGGAGCTCAAGAGCAAGAATAATTCCAGAAACTTTACAAACTCATGGAGACTGAATAATACACTGCTGAACAACGAATGGGTTGTTGATGAAATCAAAATGGAATTAAAAAAATTCCTGCAATGAAATGATGATGAAAACACATCCTACCAAAACATATGGGATACAGCAAAGGCAGTTTTAAGAGGGAAGTTTATAGCTTTAAGTGCCTTCATCAATAAAGTAAGAAAGAGCCAAATAAATGACCTAATGACACATCTTAAGACCCTAGAAATCCAAGAACAAATCAATCCTAAAAGGAGCATCCAAAAAGAAATTACAAAAATAAAGGGAGAAACATCTCAAATAGAATCCAAAGAGATAATTGAAAAAATTAATAAGACTAAGAGCTGGTTCTTTGAAAAGATTAATAGAATACACACTCCTCTGGCCAACCTCATCAAAAAGAAAAAGGAAAAAATTAACATAGTACCGATTATAAAAGACAACCGGTACATAACCACTGACTTCAACGAAATATAGAAAATCGTCAGGGATTACTACAAGAGACTGTATTCCCAAAAATATGAAAATGGAGAAGAAACGGACAAATTTATTAACACGTATGACCCACCAAAGCTAACCTCAGAAGACATAACTGACCTAAACAAGCCCATTACATATACAGAAATAGAAAACGTAATAAAACGTCTCCCAACAAAGAAGAGCCCAGGTCCTGATGGATTCACAGAAGAAATTTACCAAACATTTAAAGAAGATATAATACCTGTCTTCCTCAAATTATTCCAAAAAATAGAAAAGGAGGGAACACTCCCAAATTCATTCTATGAAGCTATCATCACCCTGATACCTAAACCAGGAAAAGATTCATATAAGATAGAAAATTATAGACCCATCCCTTATGAATTTAGATGCAAAAATATTTAATAAAATTCTGGCAAACAGAATCCAGCAGCATATGAAAAAGATTATCCACCATGACCAAGTGGGATTTATACCGCAGATGGAAGGCTGGTTTAACATATGGAAATCAATTAATGTAGTCCAGCATATTAAGAAACTGGCAAACAAAAACCACACGATCATCTCAGTTGATGCTGGAAAGGCCTTCGACAAAGTGCAACACCTTTTCAAGATAAAAATGCTGGAGAAGATAGGTATAACAGGCAAATACCTTAATTTCATAAAAGCCATTTATGACAAACCTACAGCCAACATTATATTAAATAGAAAAAACTGAAACCATTTCCTCTTAGACCTGGAACAAGATAAGGATGTCCTCTCTCTCCTATTCTATTTAATATAGTAATTGAAGTCCTTGCAAGGGCAATCAGATAAGAGAAAGAAATCAGAGGGTTACAGACTGGCAATGAAGAGGTCAAATTATCCTTATTTGCAGATGATATGATCCTATACCTGAAAGACCCCAAAACCTCAACCAGAAAACTAGAAATAATTAACTCCTTCAGCCAAGTCTCAGGTCATAGAATCAACACACAAAAATCAATAGCTTTTCTTTACACCAACTGCAAACAGGAAGGAAATTTCAGAAAAAATACCATTCACAATAGCCCAACAGAAACTTAAATACCTTGGAATCAATCTAACCAAAGACCCTTCAGATCTCTGCAAGGAAAATTTCAAAACATTAAAGAAAGATATAGTAGAGGACACTGAAAAATGGAAAGACATTCCCTGCTCCTGGATAGGGAGAATTAATATAGTAAAAATGGATACTCTACCAAAAGCAAACTATAGATTTAATGCAATACCCATTGAAATTCCACTGACTGACTTTACAGAAATAGAAAAAATGATCCAAAAATGCATATGGAACCACAAAAGATCATGTATAGCCAAAACACTTTTAAACTGCAAATCTAATGCAGGTGGAATCACAATCCCTGACTTCAAGCTATACCACAGGGCAGTGGTTGCAAAAACAGCTTGGTACTGGCACAAAAATAGGCCCAAAGACATCTGGAACAGAATAGAAGGCCCAGATATACCTCAACACACCTATAGCCACCTGATTTTTGACAAAGGAGCAAAGCAAGTAAACTGGAAAAAAGGACAGCCTTTTCAATAAATGGTGCTGGGAAACATGGTCATCCACATGCAGAAAAATGAAAACTGACCCACTTCTCTCAATATGTGTCGGGAGCCATAGGCCTGACATGAGCTAAGGCAATGCCTGCTTAAATGGCTACGTGACAGATGTGACCATAGCAGGAAGCTCTGCTACCTGTGGAATGAAGAAACAACACATCAGAGGCTCTGCTGAACTTTGTTGTCTCTTTAGCTACTATTTTAACATGAGTATAGATCTGAACTTTGTTCCTTGATTGTATCTTTAGGATTAATCTGTTACTGGAAAGCTAACTAAGTTGATTGTAAACTTTATGACTGTTACAAAGTCCATTGCACTGCAGTTACCTTTGTGAGCTATTTTTAGTATCTCCTTGAGTTGCTATAT
>VMDO01022720.1:0-32954 GCA_007922755.1 Pedetes capensis | reverse complement strand
AAAAAAAAAAAAAGTTGCAGGATAATACTTCACAGTATACAAACATACAGTATTACAAACTGTGATGTACATATATGTATCAGATAATTACCATATGTATGGAGTAAAATATAACTACATGAAGAAGACAACAAACAACATCAGGGAAGTATTAACTTCAGGGTGGGAAGAGAGGATAGGTTTGAGATGCAAAGGTTATTCAATTGTCTCTATAATGGATTTTTTTAGAAGTGAAAAATATTAACATGTATTCAATCTAAGCGGTGGATATTTGGGCATTACTTTAGGTTATATGCTGTCCTTTTCTGTACATTTGAAATATTTCCTTTCAAAAATAAACTGTCATTACATACTAAAAATAGACTTTAGAATTTACTAATAACAAATATTAACTTCTGATAATTAAACATTTTTTGTTTTATCTTGTTGGGATTTTTGAGATAGGGTCTCGCAGTGTAGGGTAGGCTGGCCTGAGACTCACAGCAATCCTGCCGCCTCAGCCTCTGGAGTGCTGGGACTATATGTATGCACCACGTCCAGCTCATAATTAAACATTTTTATAAAAGAAAATATTCCTTGAGCATGAGGGAGTCTGAGGCAGGAGACCAGCCTTGGCTACACAGTGAATTCCCAGGCCAGCCTGAGCTACATAGCAACACCCTGTCTCAAAAACCACCACCAAGTCAGGTGTGGTGGCACACACCTATGATCCCAGCACTCTGAAAGGCTGAGGCAGGAGGATTAATGTGAGTTTGAGGTCAGCCTAGGCTACACAGTGGAGCTCTATTTCAAATTAAAAAAAAAAAAAGACAAGAAAATATTCTTGAGATTTTCCTAAGATTAAATATCACTTCATGATTTTGATCATTCCACAATGGATCTGGTATTAGAGTAAGTAATGGGCTACCCGCAGAGTTAGAGTTTTAAAATTATATTGATTCTAAGGCAGGTATGGTAGTGCATGCCTATAATCCCAGCAACTCAGAAGGCTGAGGCAGGAGGATCACAAGTTCAAGGCCAGAGGCAGTCTATGTAATTTAGTGAGACTCTTACTCAAAACAAAAAATAACAAATGAGCTGAGGGTGCAGTGCAGTGGTACCTTGCAAAGTATGTGCAAGGTCATGAGTTCAATCCCCAAGTATAGCAAATAGACAGACAGACAGACAGACAGACAGACAGACAGACAGACAGATAGATTGATTTCAAAGCTAAACACAAGCCCAGATGCAATCTGGACAGATCTGGTCTTTTACAGTATGCACAGAATACATCTCTTCCATAGCTGAAAGCTTACATTTGCCAAACCTGTACTCAGTGTTCTAACTAAATGATCTCAACTACTAATGCAGCACTGTTGATTATGAACTGTCATCAAGCTCACTAACTTCAGGAATGTATCTGTCAAACTCAACATTCCCCTCAGTGCAAAACCACAATCCATAATTGCATGTTTTTTAAATTAACTATTTTGTAGTACTTGGGCGTTGAATCCAGGGTCTCTCTCACATACTTTGCAAGTGCTCTACCACTGGGCTGCATCTCAAACCCAGTTTTTATTTTGAGTCAGGGTCCTGCTAAGTCATTCAGGCTGCCTCTAACCTCTAACTCAAGATCCTCCTGCCTCCACCTCCCGAGTCACTGGGATTACAGGTGTGCACCGCCGCACCTGGCAGTAATCACATGCTTTACTCTCGATGCTATTCACCAGTAACAACATTAATGTATGCAAATTAATGTGGACAAATAATTATAATTTGTCATTGCCCTACGAAAATGTATCAATGAGATTCTCTAAAGATATATTCTTTAAGGATGGGCTTGGTGGTGCATGCCTGTAATCCCAGTACTCAGGAGGCAGAGGCAGGAGGATTACAGTTTGAGGTCTGCCTAGTCAGCACAGCAAGTTCCAGGACAGCCAGGCTACACAGTGAGACCCTGTCTCAAAAAAAAAAAAAAAAAAAAAAAAAAAAAAAAAAAAAAAAAAAAAAAAAAAAAAAAAAAAAAAAAAAAAAAAAAAAAAAAAAAGAAGAAAAGAAAAGAAAAAAGATATGTAGGTATACATTTATTTTATATATATTTTAGATATTTTATAGAAAGTAAATGGACAAAACAAAACAGATATTATCACTACTACTAATTACTAGAATTCATTTAAAAATAAAGATAGATGACCTCTCCTTGCAAGCAACCCTTACGTCCACAATGCCTCCTCCCATCCAAGTCCCTTACGTTATGCATCACAGAAATGTGATCAGGACAGACAGTGATGACAGTTTATACACTGTCTCAGAATAACCCTTAAAAAAAAACAAGCAGCAGTTAAGAATATAGGCTAAGAATGTTAAGTTTTGAGAAAATAAAAATGTTGGTGAAAAGTGAAAAGTTACTATGGCAGAAAATAATATGACTGACTACCTAGAAAGAGAATTAAATGAAAAATTACTATAAAATTGCAATATGAGTATAGTAAGGCAACCACAAAAATCACTAGTCTGCCATATACTAGCAATAAGCTATTAAGAAATGTGATGCAGAAGCTGGGTGCAGTGGTACATGCTTGTAATTCCAGTGACTTGGGAGGCAAAGGCAGGAGGATAGCAGGTTTGAGACCACAGGCAGTCTATGTAATTTAGTGAAACCTTGTCTCAAAAAAGTGAAAAAAAATGGGCTGGGGGTGCAGCTCAGTGGTATACCACTTGCAAAGCATGCAAGTGAGAGGCCCTGGGTTCAACCCCTAGTACTAAAAAAAAAAAAAAAAGTGATGCAGAAAGATTACACTTACCATAACAAAATTTACAAAACACCCACTAATAAACCTAAGAAGAAATGTCCAAAAACAATATGAAGGAAATGAAAAATCTTTTAATGAAGGACAGAAAATATTTGCTTGGACTTGGAAAGAGATAATTTGTTCTTAGACATAAGAATATAATAATGCAACAGTATCAATGCACCCCTGAACTAACCTATAATTTAAAGTAATCACTATCAAAATCCAATCAAGACTTCTAAATTTTAACAACGTGATCCTAAAGATCTTTGGAAGATGTAAGATTCAACATCCAAATAAATTTTGAAAAAGAACACAATGACCGGGGAGCTAATCAGATAAACATACACACTATGTAAGTTTATAATAATTAAAATAGTATACTAATAATGTGTAGGAGACAAGGATAAATGGAATGATAGAATTTTAAAATACTTGTGTGTGTATATGTATAACATATGAGAATTTAATTTGTGATAAATATAGCTCTTCATTTGAGGAGGTTATTAATGGACTATTCTCTAATTGTTGTTGTTAGGTGCTGTCGAGTCGGTATCCAACTCATAGCGACCCTCATAGGGTTTTTTCAATGGCTGACTGTTTCGGGATTGCCTTGGGAGTAGACTGCCAGGTCCTTCTCCCATCTTTGCGGTGCTGGGAATTGAACTCAGGACCTCAGAGATTGCAGCGCAGCGATCTACCAACTGAGCTAAATCCCAGTCCATTCTCTAATTAGTATGACATAAAAACATTAACATGGTTCCAACCTCAAATATATACACTTCACACAGATTCATATTAGAAACATAAGACCAGGAATCGTGGCACACACCTATAATCCCAGAGACTTAGGAGGCAGAGGAAGAAAGATCACAAATTCCAAGCTACAGGTAGTCTGTGTTAACTTTGCAAAATCGTCTCAAGATAAAAAATTTAAAAAGGGGCTGGGGGTGCAGCTCAGTGGTGGAGTGCGTGCAAGGTATGTGTAAGGCCCAGGGTCCAGCCCACCAGTATCCAAAAAAAACCCCAACAAAACCAACAAAAATAAAGCAAACAAACAAAACCCATCATGGCTGGGATGTAGCTTTGTGGTAGTGCAGTTGAGTAGCATACAGAGGCCAGGGTTTGATCCTCAGCACAGAAAAAGAGGCAGGGGGGAAAATACAAGAAACAGAATTTTAAAAGTAATTTTAGTAGGATGTGGGAGCACATCCCTGTAATCCCAACACTTGGGAGGCTGCCTTTGGGAGGCTGAGAGAGGAAGATGTCGAGTTCCAGGCCAGCCTGGGTTATATAGTGAGACCTTGTATTGATCCCCCTCAAATAATAATAATCTTATAAACTAATATTCATCAGTAAGTGGCTAAACATATAGCTAGAACATGGGACATTACAAAGCTATCAAAAAAGAATGAGGAACCGTACATACTTGCATTTAGAAAGGTCTTTCAGATATGTTAAATACAGAAACAAACTTGGGGGGAAAATTCATATATTATATTAATGAAATGGACAGAGAAATAATATTATGTATATTCATATATAAACAAAGGGGCTGAGACTTAGCTCAGTTGGTAGAGCGCTGCACCTACAGTCTCTGAGGTCCTGAGTTCAATTCCCAGTACCACAAAAATGGGAGAAGGACTTGGCAATCCACTCCCAAGGCAATCCTGAAACAGTCAGCCACTGAAAACCCAATGAGGGTCACTATGAGTCAGATACCGACTCGATGGCACCTAACAACAACAACATATAAACAAACACCTCAAGTTCTGGGAAAACATCAAAGCATGAGCACTTTTCTACAATAAAAGACTATACATCAGGGGCAGGGATATATACTCTATGTGCTTCTCTAATTTTTTTTGTTGTTGCTTGCTTGTTTTTACACTGAGATACCTTTGTGCATTATTATGCAAATAAAATACACATTTCAAAATTAATCAAAGAGAGCTACTGTAATAAAAACCCTTCATATACGGACCTTTCTTTTCTTCTGAAAAACAGATGGGTGATACAAACTGTGCTTGTTAGTACTGTTAGTTTTCCAAAAATGTCTTCTCAGTAATTACCTGGAACCACAAAATGTTAAGTAAATGGCAATCTGAGGTTCTAACTCAATATTATTACTTTAATTTGCTAGAATTAGCATAAGAGAGAAAGTGTATGTATGTTAACAAAACTGTATGTATACATACTGTGTATTTATGAAGCTACAGAATATCTTCTTTGACCTTGACCACATCAAATGAAGGTTTCTAAATCCTTCCTCTCCTTGGATAGTAAACCAGGGAATACAAATGGCCTAGGCCTTCTGAGCTTTGTGTTCAGCTGAACCAAAAGCCAATACTGGCAGAGTTCACTTTGGAGAAGCCGGCAGTGCCACCACTGCAGACTCAGCATTTACAGCAAGAAGCCAAGAGGGGAAAAAAAGCCCACTGTTGTTCTTATTTCTGTAAGCAACCAAGATTAAATTTGGGATGGTATTATATTAAATGTATATTTAACCATGCACTTACTTGAGTGGAAGCTCAACTAAAAACAATATTGAGCCAGGCATGGTGGCACACAACTGTAATCCCCAGGACTCGGCCAGTGGAGGCAAGAGGTTCGCAAGTTTGAGGCCAGAGACAGCCTGCATAACTTAGTGAGACTCAAGATAAAAAATGAAGATAAAAAAGGAGCTAGAGCAGTGGTAAAGTGTTTGCAAAGTATCTGCAAGGTCCTAGTTTCAATCTCCAAATACTGCAAATAAAAATAAATAAAATGCATCTCTTAACAGGCTTTCAACATATGAACTGTTAGAGAAAAATCACCAAAAAAATGGTATCAAACAGTGGTCGCTTGAGTGCAGACACTACAACAAATGGACTTTTTAATTTTAAGTAGAAGAGAATCAGTGCTTTATGTTTTCTGACAATCTTTCAATCACCTTTAATCTATTATTATTCATTTCACATTACCAGTAGCTTTTAGAGTATGGCCCTCAGCCAGCATCACTAAGGCAACACCTGGAAATTTCTCAAAAACACAAATTACCAGCTGAGGATGTAGCTCAGTGGTGTAATACTTGCACAGCATGTGCAAGGTCCTGCGTTCGATTCCCAGAACTGAAGGAAAGAAAGAAGAAAAAATTCTTCAGAAAAATTCAAGTCATCAGGCCCTCCTTAGACCCAAACTAGAAACTCTGGAGGTAAACCCAGCGATCGGTTTTAACAAGTTCTCCATGCTAAAATTTCAGAACTGTTCTATGTAATTTGGTGAACTACTTACAATGAGACTCTAAAGTTACCTATTCAGAATAGATCTACTAACATCAGTGAGTTTCTTAACTATTTTGAAATCGCTATATATATAAAGCCACATTGAGAAAATGCTAATTTGATTCAAAACTTCAAGAACATACAAGTCCTACTACTATAAGCTTCTAACAAACTTTAGAATCAGAGATAAAAATAATACAGAGAGGCAAATTAAACAAAAAAGTTTTCAGAGATGTCAGAGGAAGAAGGTTACAGTTAGAAGCTATAAAAAATGTTTTGTCTACAAAAAGAAGTCATTGAATATTAATTAGTAAATAAACATGCCAACTGAGAATGAGGTCTCTATGAACTTTACATTTGCACAGACTAGTGTTTCTGGTTCAACTCTCAACAAAGAAAAAAATATCCAAGAACAATGGGCTACATATCCTCTGACACCCTGTCCCTATGACTATTCCACCTGAAAGGATATCATTTACCTTCAGAGGAAGATAGACCTATAGTGATTTCAGACTGTCCTGTTGATTTCAGATTCCCAAAATTTACATACCTTTTTGCTTTCTCAAAGTCTTCTAATAATGAAAAATCACTTGACAAGGAGAGAAAATTACTTAAAATGTGAATACTAAGACACTTTACACTTTAGCCTGCCATCAGAACAATAATAGCAGTGTTGTGGTTTACAAAACATTTTTATATACAACTCATATAATCTTCATACTCATCTTGAGGTAAATAATGATAGCAAAACTACTATTTATTGAGCACTTGTGTTTGGCACTTCCTTAAGAGCATAATTTTATTATTCAATTCTTTCAACAACCTGTTGAGGTTGGAGTAATAAACACAAGGCAGGATTTGATTCTAATTCTGATTCTAAAACCTGCATTCTTTAAATCTCTACATAATGGCCAGACTATAAGGGGAAAAAAAAGCCATGAGTTTCAGTCTCAGCTTTACCACTTAATAGCTATGTGACTTCAGGAAGTCACCTAATTCTCTCAACTCTCATTCATCTAGAAAATGAGAATATTAATACCTGCCTCACCTATTTTACAAAGTAGATGTACAGCTCAAATGAAATGAAAGATATAAAAAGTCTTCATAAATTCTAAAACTATTCAAATATCACCATTCTATATCTTAATAAAGAGAATGAAGAGGAAAAAAAATACAAAGTGGGAAAATAATGATTTCTCTTTTGTCTGGCTTTTCTTTTCTTTTTAAACAGGCTGATGGCCCTCACAGAGAAACCTCAGATTTCATAATTTTACCTGCACCCTAGTGACACTTGGGCTGTGATAACAGAATCTGTACAAATTATTTTGCCACTTCACCAAAAATGCAGACATAACTATACATTCATAACTTACAGATTTGAAGGTTAATAAAATTTTAACAGCTGATTGAAAATGATACTGTAGAACACACTGATTCTTTTTTGTTTGTTTGAGACATGGTCTTTCTATGTAGCCTAGGCTGGTCTTCCAACTCAGCAGCCATTCTACTGTCTCAGCTTCCTGAGTGCAGGGCTTGCACTACTATGCCTGACAGCGACCACTGATTATTATCATTCTACAAGTATTACGACATGAACTAGAAGAAAAAAATCAGATGATTTAAAATAATGAGTTTAAATTAAGGGAAATTTTTTATTATCAAAATCTCATAATTTATGGTTAATTTTTAATAGAATTGTCAGAAAATGAGAAGTGAAATCATTCAGCTGTTGAAATGTCAGATATTAAATATGTATTCAATCCTAGATTACCAAACACAAAATATCAGCTCACCAAAAAGCTTCAACTGCAAAGTTCAGAAAAGTCATACAGCACTCACTTTTCTCATACCAAAAATCATCCTTTTTTAAATCTTTTCTAAATTACACTCACAAGAACATTTTTGGCAAGGCAAATGATTGTAATAGCTTACTCTATATCTTATTAACAATGAAAAAAATTACCATTTTGCCCAGAGAAAAAAATCATGAACTCTGATAAAGAGTATATATGTTACATGTAATATTTGATTTACACTAAAGTCTATACATGCTGGGATTTAGCTCAGTTGGTAGAGTGCCGCTCTGCAGTCTCTGAGGTCCCGAGTTCGAGTTCAATTCCCAGTGCCACAAAAACTGGAGAAGGACGTGGCAACCCACTCCCGAGGCAATCCCGAAACAGTCAGCCATTGAAAACCCTATAAGGGTCGCTATGAGTCGGACACGACTCGGCGGCACCTAACAACAACAACAAAGTCTATACATAAACCAGACATGGTGGTACATGCTTGTAAACTGCAGCTCTTGGGAGGTTGAGGCAGGAGGAATGCAAGTTCAAGACCAGCCTGGGCTATAAATCAAGACTCTGTCTCAAAAATCTAAAATATAAACCAACCAAACAAAAAACCCTCAAGAGCCTGTCGCCTTACATATATGAAATTATGCTCTAGTTCCTCAATATTACAAACTCAAGACACTGATTCATACACTAGTGTGAGGATCTAGATTCCTTTTTCACATAAATGTCAAATGATATGTCTATTGGGGAGCTTTTGAATATATTTCATTTATTTACTCAATTCAGAATCTACCAAATTTCTAAATGGTGGTTATCAACCAAGAGTAATTTTGCACCACTGTGGGTGGGGGTCTTAGCAATGTGGAGATATGTTTGTATCCTGTACTTGAGGGGACAAAAGTGGATAGTTCTGGCACCTAGTGGGCAGAGGCCAGGGATGCTGCTAAACATCTTTCAAAGCACAGGACAGCCCCCAACAACAAAGAACTACCTAGCCCAAATGTGGATATTCCCAAGGCTAAGACACTCTGATGTTTAGGAATTTTTTTAAAAAAATACTCATCTGTCTAAAAAACAATACTTACTTCATCTTTGTTTCCTATATTATTTGGTAATTCCATTCTTTTCATACTCATCTTTGGCAACAAACGTATCCTATTCTCATATTTACGATCAATATCTAACTTCCAAACTTATCAATAAAATCATCATCATCTCAGTTAGCTAGGTTCAAAACCTTGGTCACTTCAATTCATACTATTTTTTAAATATTAATACTAGTAACAACAGCAGGTAACACACATCGAGATTATACACACACACACACACACACACGTTCCAGACACTATTCTAAGTGCTTTGCATATCTTAATGCACATTATGCTAGGTACTATTATTACCCTCATTTTACAAACCCAAACATAACTTGCTCAAGGTCATGTAGCTAATAAGCAGCTAAGTCAGGTTTCACACCCAGGCAGAATGGCTCCAAAGTTCATGCCCTCAATAAGAACTCCAAAATGATCTCCCTTCTTTCATCCTCTCAGTAGAAGCTCCAAGAAGGTAGAGACTCTATTATATTTACAACATCCTCAGAGCCTAGTACAAGCATAGGTGCTCAAAAAAAAAAAAAAAAAAACGTGTTTACTGAATGAATGAAATGTCTCTTGAACTTATTATTGTTAGGTACTGTCGAGTCAATATCTGACTCATAGTGACCCTCATAGGATTTTCAATGGCTGACTGTTTCGGAATTGCCTTGGGAGTGGATTGCCAGGTACTTCTCCCATTTTTGCGGTGCTGAGAATTGAACTCGGGACCTCAGAGATGGCAGCGCAGCACTCTACCAGCTGAGCAAAATCCCAGCCCCCTCTTGAATTTAGCCATCGTATTTCTACTGCCTCCAATCCAAGGCCTTCAAGGCCAATCTTTCAACATTTCATACTTCAGTTTATTGATAGATCCTATAAACTACCCAATCAACTAAATTGACAAGACTTTTTTTTTTTTTTTTTTTTTACTGGGGGTTAAACCCAGGGCCTTGTGCTCGCATGCTCTGCAAGTGCTGGACCACTGAGCTGCACCCCCAGCCCATTTTTTCACTTTTTTGAGACAGGGTCTCGCTAAGTGATGCAGACTGCCTCTGGTCTTGAACTTGTGATCCTCCTGCCTCCACCTCCTGAGCTGCTGGGATTACAGGCATGCGCCACCGCACCTGGCAATTGACAAGATTTTTCTACAACCAGTCTCGTCCAACCTATTCATTTTCTTCCTACTAGTTCTCAACTAGAATTGGAAAGCCAAAAATTATCCCTCATTTTACAGATAAAGAAACACAAACATGGCAGCTACACATACATGCCCATAATCCCAGTAGTCTGGAGGCTGAGGCTGAAAGATTTTGAGTTCAAGGACAGCCTGGGCAGCACAATAAGACCTTCAAGAACAGGGAAAGTGTAAGGAAAGGAGAAAGGAAAGGAAAAAAAAAAAGAAAGGGAAGGGAAGGGAAGGAAAAGACAAAGAAAAAGGGGAGGAAATGAAAAAGGAAAAGGAAAAAGAAAAACAAAACAAAACAAAACCCAGCTAAAGAGGGTAACTAAATAATCCAGCCAGGTAGAGCCAGGACCAGAACTTGACTCTTCCAACTTTAGCTCTAGAACTTTTTCCTTCCAGTTCATAAGGCTACTTCACTCCTGACAAATGTCTGTCTCCTCACTCTTCCATCAACAAATTACATCCACTCCCATTGTTCCTGTTCAAGGTGTTTCTCCTGCCTAGGCTGTTTTTTCCTGCCTTACATTTTTGCAGTCTGTCCGTCCTTCAAAATCTCTTCATATTTCATTCTTCATGACTTCCTCCTCCTCTGAAAATCTTATGTCCTAAATAAGATACTAAAGGAAGAGGACCACGGTTGCCCACTGGGCCAAATTTCATACATAGTATCACCTCCCACAAAGCAAAGCTACTTGGATGATGTCTTCCCTAAAAAACTACTAATCCATTCTTTTCTCCTGTTTTAGGAAGTTAACTTCAATAAAGACTAACACATATAGCACCTGCATAAAATATTCATATACCTTAAAGAGATGCTCAGGCACATCTTTAATAGTAAACATGTAAAAGTAGGAATGGCCCCAAGTCACCTACATCGCCTCCACTAAGAAACAACGCTGAGGCGGAAGGATTGTGAGTTCAAGGCCTAAGGCAGCCTGTGCAATTTAGCAAGACCCTGTCTCAAAATAAAAAATAAAAATGGGGATGGAGGTGCAGCTCAGTGGTAGAGCACATGCTCTCATGAAAGAGACCCTGGGTTCAACCTCCCAGTACAGCCAACAAAAGAAAAAGAGAGAAACAACTCAGTTTATTCACAAGTCCAAACACAGAACTCTGACACAATTCACCAAGTAGCCACAAATCCTTAGGCTCATCTCACTCCGCGTGCTACCATCTATCATTACTTCCTTCAAAACTCTATTTTAATTAATAGTTCATACTTTTCTTCTTCCCCGTCCTTAAATTGTGTAATATAGAACACCCTGCCTCTTTTCTCCTTTATTCTTTTCTATATGCATTTTCACTGAAATTCCAGTTTGCTGCCTCTCATCCAATTTCAGTTATCCGATCCTTTCTACAGGAGTCACATCTCTATCTCCAGCCCCTGTCAGGTCTTAGGGTATCTCAAGCTCATGAAGGTCCATTCTCTTTCTTCCCCTTCTCTACTCTTCCTTCTTCTAGAAAAGTGGTCCCAAAGGTGGTGCAAGTACACTGCTGACAGAGTGCAAAAGGATCCACTGGGCTGCAGGGAAAAAATATTAGAACTCTTATTATACTTATTTTTATTTATTTATTTTTGGTGCTGGGGATTGAACTCAGGGCCTCACTCATGCTAAATGTGCATTATACCACTGATTTACAGCCCCAGCCCCACACTTGTTTCTTCATCTCATCCTTTCTTGTATTTTATTTCTGTGTTTATAAATTACATATTAACACAGTAGTACAGGCATATAACTAATAAAGATACACATATTTAATATTAGAGTATAGGCTCAAAATTTCTACTAAGAATGTATGATGTAAGAATTTAGAGATAACTCTTCTAACAATTCCTAGATGAGACCAAATAGTTTCTAAACTACGTGGAGGATATATGCGTATCTGTATGAGTATGCACACATACACAAACACACACAAATGCGGTACAAAGAAAAACTCTTGTTCACGTCCACACTGAAGCCTTAACCATGCCCACCAACCTATAACCCCTAACAGCCATCTCAGAATCCTCGAAGGCGCAGAAGAGGATAGTCTGGCAAAGCCCTGCATTTCTATTTGAGGGGCGGGAGGATTGTCAAGAGTGGTGAGATACTACCCTTATCTTTCCAATAGAAGGGTATGTAGGGACACTGTTTACAATTCACCGTTCTTTCAGGCAATCGGTCACTGCCTGATTTATACACATAGCTTATATGCCACCATCTCCTTAGCTTCAGTTCCTTTTTCCCAATTCCTGGGGGCACAACTCATGTTCCCTTCGCTAACACCCGGTTTATCCTCCCACCTCCCGGACTGAGCTCATACCCTCCCTTCACCTTTCTCTCCCCTGGGGATACCATCTACTGTCCCCCAGCCGCACAGTCCAGTCCCAGGGCAGAGGACAGCTCACCCACGGTCCCTGAGACCACAGTTCTCTCCTCCTCCGCCCCCAGGAACTGCCAGCCAGGCTGGAGACGGGAGGGGGAGGGGTGTGACTTGCCTCCCGCGACTGGCCCAGATGGCAGCCGATTCCGCCCCCACCCGCCGCACCCCTCCAGCCCTCGACCCCCTGGGGCTACCGGCCAGCCCTGCACCCCGCCCCGACCCCACCCCCAGCCACCCCCACGTCCTTACGCAGGTCCCCGGACACACTCACCATGCTGGGTGAAGATATTGAAGCCGGTCTCCGCAGCGCGTCCGGCCGGGTCCCGCCTGCGGCCGGAGGGCCTGCCTGCACTGCTGCCCCGGATCCCCCGCGGCTGCGACGGCTGGAGCCCCGGAGCCTCCCCGACGCGGCCCACCTGCTGCCCCATCCCTGCGCTCGCGTACTCCCGCGCACCCGCCAACCCCCGGTCACATTCCTCCTCGGCTTCGGCCTCCCGCTCCCGGCGAGGCTCCGGCCTCTCCTTCCCAGGGAAAGGGTTGCCGGAGGCTCCGCACCTGGAGTCCTCACAGGACCCGCCGCGCTACCTCTGGGCGACTCACAGATTCTCCTGCTCCCTCCCCCTCCGGCGGCTCCGCGCCCCCACTGCCGCCGCTGCTGCCGCCGCCGCCGCCGCCATCTTTAAACCACCGAGCACTGGGCGAGCGTGGGACAGAGCGTCTCCCGCCCCCCGCCGGTCCAGTCACCTCCGCCGCTGGGAGGGCGGGGCTCCCGGAGTCCCCGCCCCTCGCGCCGCGCCCAGCACGGTGGGTTCTTTTAGGCACCTTGGTTCGCCGAAGTAGTGTTGTTTCGGGTCTTTCAGCCTGTGGTCTCTTCGTGGCAGTTCGGCCTCCCACGTCCGAATCCTCCTTCGCAGACTCTCTCCTACGTTCAGCGCCACTCTCTACCGCCTTTTGGGGTTGGTCGGTCCTCCAGCCTTTCCTGTCCCACCTCCACCTGTCAAATCAGTCCAGGGTTGAGTGCCCACCACGTGCACCGCTCAGTAGCAAACACAGCTGGGCTTGTGAAGCCTTGTGTTTCTCTACCACCCAATTGAGGCTCGTCAACATGCCCCGGGGGATCCGTTTAAATGCCCTTGTCAGCAGCAGGCCTAGAATGAAAATTAAAATTGTACAAAATCTACAAGAAGATAGTAAAATGTTATATTATTTCATTTTAATTTTTTAATTACTTCTCAGTGTTAAATTGCATTCATCTGGCTTGTGTGCACTAGGCAGTCTTTTGGTAAGGCAGTTGTAGCCCCATTCCTCATATTACCATGAATTCCTCTTGAACTCCTTTACCATCTAGCTGACTGCATGTGTTTCTGTTTACCTTACAATGCTTAACGGCAGTTAACCTTCCCACTGGCATGCTTTACTTACTGAGCATGTGGTCTGGCCCTCTTTTGATGACGGAGAAAAATACTTCTTTGACCCTGTTTCTGAGTCAGAACTTACTCATCTTTAGCTTGTGTTGTCGAAAGAGTGAATTAGACAGAAGGGAGGGGATTTTTAAACACATACACATATGCAATTCACTTGCCATGCCTTCCCATGGTTCATTCTTGCATCTTAAGATTGATCTTGTTCTTTAAATTCTCAAAGAACTTGCTAATGATTATTCTTCTCTTATTCCTTTGGCTTCTTTATTTGCCTTATAGGAAATATCAGTTTTTTAAGAAAGTGTCAGTTACTAGAGATAATGAATGTTTGCTTAAAATTGGAGAGAATGGGAGCCATTGCAAAGAAAGAACAAAACCACTAGGAAAGACAGGGCTGGGGAAAGAGATGGATGTAGCTCTCCTTAAGTATCTTTTTTTTTTTTTTTTTTTTTTTTTTTTTTTGCGGTACTGGGGGTTGAACCCAGGGCCTCGCGCCCGCATGCTCTGCAAGAGCTGGACCACTGAGCTGCACCTCAGCCCTTTTTTTTTTTTTTTTTTTTACTTTTTGAGACAGGGTCTCGCTAAATTACGCAGACTGCCTCTGGTCTCGAATTTGCGATCCTCCCGCGTCCGCCTCCCGAGCCGCTGGGATTACAGGCCCAGCCTTCCTTAAGTATCTTTTATAGAACTAGACCAACTTTGTGTGTGTGCCGGGATGTGTGTGGGAGAGGTGCTAGGAATGGAATCCAGAGCCTCTAGGCAAACATTACCTCTGAGTTACATCCCCAACGTCAGGCTGACTTTAGATGAACCATCCACTGTCATAGGTATTTACTATTATAAAAGCACTATGAAAGTAGTTCCATTGCTATCCAGAGTGTAGCAAGAAATAACTGAATTTATCCCCTGAAATGGGAAGAGAAACAGTATGTGTTAGCACTGGATAGAATACGAACTTTCTAGCCAGGTTTGGTGACACATGCCTGTAATCCTTGTACTCATGAGGCAGAGGCAAGAGGGAGGATGTGAGTTTGAGGCCAACCTGGTCTACAATGCAAGCTCCAGACCAGCCTCCTGGGCTACACAGTGAGACCCTGTCTCAAAAATAAATAAATTAATTAAAAATATATATATATATATATAAATTTTCATTTGGATCAAAGTTTCCCTATATTTAAAATACTTTTTTGCTAGATGTGAGTCATGCCTGCAATGCCAGCATTGAGAAGGCTGGGGCAGGAGGATTGCAAGTTCTTAGCTAGCCTGGGCTAGATAGTGAGACCTTGCCTCAAAAACAAAAACAAAAAACAAAACAAAACAAAGCAAAAAAATAACACCAAGCAAATAAAACCTATGTAGCTCTGATATTTAATAGCTCTTTGATCTTGGACAAAGTACTTCATGGTTTTTGTGTCTCAGTTTATCATCCATAAAGTGATAATGATCACAAATGTTGTTGTTAGGTGCCATCGAGTCGGTATCCGACTCACAGCGACCCTCTGTACAACAGGGGAAACACTATTGTCAGTGCTTCTCTGCTGTTCATAGGGTTTTCAATGGCAGATTGATTTTTGGGAGGGGGTTGCCAGGTCCTTCTCCCAAGCCTACAGCTTCTGGTGTTCCCAGGCGGTCTCCCATCTAGGTACTAACCAGGCCTGACCCTGCTTAGCTTCCGAGATCAGACGGGATTGGATGCCACGGGGCTACAGCTGCAGGCTTTGATCACAAATAGTACCTACTTTATAGGACTACTATGAGAATTAAATTAGTTAATATGAATAAAGTCCTTAAAACAGTATCTGGCATAGGAAAGTGTCATTGTTGTTAGGTGCCAATGAGTTGAGTCCAACTCATAGCAACCCCATGGGGTTTTCAATGGCTGATTGTTTCAAGGTTCCTCCAGAAGTGGATTGCCAAGACTTCTCCTGCTTTTGCTGTGCTGGGGATCAATCCTGGGTCCTCAGACATTCGGGAGAAGTGCTTTACCAACTCAGCTAAACCCCAGCACAAAGTGTCATGTAGGCATATATTATTAGTATAAAAATGTAATGTGTTCACAGCCTATTAACTTTTACAAGCCTAACTTCTTAGGCTTAACTTAGATGTTGGAACAAATTCAACAGCATTTATTCAGGTGAGCCCCTTCCACTTGTCACCCTGCATATAATGAAAAAAAAAAAACAATAAAAATTTGTAGAATTGCTGCACACTGTGGCACATACTTATAATCCCAGAGACTTGGGAGGGGGAGGCAGAAAGATCGAGAGTTCCAGGCCAGAGGCAGCCTGCTTGTAACGAGACCTTGACTCAAAGTAAAAAACTAAAAAATAAAAAACGGACTGGGGCTGCAACTCAGTAGAACAGGGCTTGAAAAGTATGTGTGAGACCCTGGGTTCAACCCCCTAGTACTGCAAAATCAAACTTTTTTGCAGAATCATATATGACTTTATATCACTTTATTTGTCACTCCTGCTTGGTTATTATCAGGCTACCTGCATGTGAATTGTTTTGCACATAGACTCTCTCTCTCTCTCTCTCTCTCTCTCTCTCTCTCTCTCTCTCTTTCTTTCCTCCCTCCTTTCTCCCTTCCTTCCCTCCCTCCCTCCTTCCTTCCTTCCTTTCTTTCTTTCCTTCTTTCTTTCTTTCTTTCCTTTTTTCTTTCTTCCTGGAGATAATATCTTGTTATGTAGCCCAGGCTACCCTGATACTTGTTATGCAACCAGTGCTGGTCTTGAACTTGTGATCTTCTTGCCTCAGACTCCCAAATGCTGGGATTACAGAGGAGTACACATGTGGGCCACCACGCCCAGCAAATTGATTCTCCCCCCACCCCCTTACTGGTGGTTGAACCCAGGGCCTCGCACTTGTATGCTCTGCAAGCGCTGGACCACTGAGCTGCCCCCTCCCACAGCCCATTTTTTTACCTTTGAGACAGGGTCTTGCTTAATTACGCAGACTGCCTCTGGTCTCGAACTTGTGATCCTCCTGCCTCTGCCTCCCAAATCCCTGGGATTACAGGTGTGCATCAAGTTACCCAGCTTGATTCTTAAATCTATGTAGACCAAAGCAACTATTCTGTAAGTGGAAATTTAGGACCCATGCATTATCTTGTAAATGTTTCCACTCTTTCATTTTCAAAGTGAAATGAGAACTTTCAGGATATGGGGGTGGGAGGCAGGGGAGAGATATAAATAGTTAGGTATGAAAAACTGCCTCACTTCAATATAGTCAAGCCCAAATGACTTGCCTGAAAATTACTTAAGATTCATTGTCATAAGCAGAGCCTGCAGCTGTACCACTGTGGCATCTGATCCCGTCAGATCTTGGAAGCTAAGAAGGGTTGGGCCTGGTTAGTACTTGGATGGGAGACCGCCTGGGAATACCAGGTGCTGTAGGCTTGGGAGAAGGGCCCAACAACCCACTCCAAAAAAACAATCAACCATTGAAAACCCTACGAATAGCAGAGAAGCACTGACAATAGTGTTTAGCCTGTTGTATATAGGGTTGCTATGAGTCAGACACTCACTTGATGGCACCTAACAACAACAACATCATAAACAGTGGCCACAGCAACAGCTCAACATTTAAAACAATTCCAAGTAGTACCATATCAACTTGAGTTGAAGGCATCTGGGAGCACCAGGTAGGAGCAGAAACCAAGGAAACAAAGTACTTAGGGGCTAGGGATATAACACAATGGTAGAGCACTTGCCCGGTATATGCAGGGTCCTGGGTTCAATCTTTTTTTTTTTTTTTTTTTTTTCCGGTACTAGGGGTTGAACCCAGGGCCTCGTGCTTGCATACTTTGCAAGTGCTGGACCACTGATCTACACCTTCAGCCCATTTTTTTTTTTTTTAACTTTTTGAGACAGGGTCTCACTAAATTACACAGACTGCTCCTGGTCTCGAACTTGCGATCCTCCTGCCTCTGCCTCCTGAGCTGCTGGGATTACAGGCACGTGCCACCATGCCCGGCTCCCTGGGTTCAATCTTAAGAGGGAGGAGGAAGGGAAGGAGGAGAAGGAAGCAGGAATGGGGATGGTGTGACCCAGGCCAGCCTCACCTGAGACACAGCTGCTCACTATCCTCATCTTCCTCATAATTGGAGCAATACCACTCTTTTCAGAAGCAAGGACCTTGTGAGCCATGATCACTGATGCCTGTCCTGCCCAGTCCACATTTGTAGACTTTTACAGGTTTTACAGTATGTCCCGTATCCTCTTCTCTATATCTATATGGACAGTGCTATGTAGGACACTGTAACTTTAGACTTAGTTCATCTCTCTACTGGATTCTCCTACTAATAGCCTTTTCTTTCTAGATTCATTATGGTTAGCACCAGGCAATTCACTACACAGAAGCTGTTTCTTTCTCATTGCTTTGACTGTGCTCTCCCTTCCTTTCATTATCTACAAAGTCTAATATTTTCACCCAGTGTTTCAAAGGTATTTTCTGAGATGTTGTTAGGTGCCACAGAGTTGACTCTGACTCATAACAACCCTACGTACAGCAGATTGAAACACTTTCCAATTCTGTGCCGGGAACACGATCTTATTTATATTTAAGCCCACTGTTGCAGACACTGTGTCAATCCATCTGGTGGAGAGTTTTCCTTTTTTTTGCTGACCTGCCACTCTCCCAAACATGATGCCTTTCTCCAGGAAATGGTCTCTCTTGACTACATGTCTGAAATATGTAAGATGCAGTCTAGCCATCCTTGCTTCCAATGAGCACTCTGGTTGTACTTCTTCTAGGACGGATCTGTTGGTTCTTTTGGCAGTCCGTGGCATATTCAATAGATGTCTCCAACACCATAATTCAAAAGCATCAATTCTTTTCCTGTATCCCTTGTTCAAGATACCCTGGGTCATAATTGCCTAATGTTCTTTGTCCCTCTTCCTCCAACCCCACCTCTCCTGTGGTAAGCATATGTGCTTTATCCAATCAGTTTAATTCTGAGATGTCTCCTTTTTAACTATAACTTTTGCAATAATCGTATTCTCCCCAGTATAGCTGTTGGGTGGCTCCCCTTACAGTATTCATGATTCTGCTCTGGTTTTGCCTCCTTCATAAGAGAAATCTGAGACTTACCAATACAGATCTAACAGTTTCCTGGGACTGTACCCAACCCATACCTAAAACATTGCTGTTAGGTGTTATCGAGTCAGGTCCGACTCATGGTGATCCTAAAGACAGCAGAACAAACCATTACTCTGTGCCATGCACACAATCTTTTCATGTTTGAGCCATTATCGCAGTCACTGTGTCTCTTTTCATTTTGAGTTGTGCCACATCAACAAAAAGAGGTCCCAGGGGCTTTACTCCATTGCCCTCATCAAGGTTGACTCTACTTTGAGGAGGCAACTCTTCTCCAGTTGTCTTCTGAATGCCTTCTAGCCTGGGGTAGGGGTCATTTTCAGCACCACATTTGACAGCATTTCCCTGCTATTCATAGGATTTTCAATGGCTAATTGTTTCAGGAGTGGGCTGCTGGGTCCATCTCCCTAGTCTGTCTTAGTCTGGAAGCTCGGCTGAAACCTGTCCACCATGGTTTGGCCCTGCTGGTATCTGAGATACCAGTGGCATAGCTTTCAGCATCATAGCAACATGGAAGCCCCCATAGCACAACAAGCTGACAGACAGGTGGAGGACCTAAAACATAGCTGCTCATAATTCTTTGTCTATAAAATTAACTTTCCTTCCTCCGTGTCCCCAAAATATGTTTAATTTTTGGCACATGGCTCAGTGTCATGGGGTTGAAAAGAACTTTAGAGGTCATCTAGGCTAATCTCCTGGAAACTCTTATAGGGTAACTCCAGTGACGAGGTATAATTACTGTGCTAAGAGGTTCTTCCTAGGGCTGAGTATATAGCTCAGTGGCAAAGTGCTCTCTGGCATACACAAGTTTCTAGGTTCACTCCCCAACACTAATAATGATTATAACAATGATAATAATAAGTTCTTCCTAAAAGTAAACTGAAACATGACCCCTTGAAATTTCCACCTGTTCAACTCCTGGTACTAGTTGTACCCTGTAGCTACACAGAATAAATCTAACCTTTCTTCTACATGACAGTCCTTCAAAGCTGTCATGTGTTCCCAAGGCTTTTTTTTCACTGTGTACACGAATATGCTTGTATAGTTAGATTTGTCTCTGTCTATGTTTATCTGGCTGGGATTTAGCTCAGTTGGTAGAGTACTGCTCTGCAGTCTCTGAGATCCCACATTCGATTCCCAGCATTGAATAAATGGGAGAAGGGTATGGCAATCCACTCCCAAGGCAATCCTAAAAACACCCACTGAAAACCCTATGAGGGTCGCTATGAGTCGGACACTACTTGACGGCACCTAACAACAACAACAACAACAACAATATTTATTACCTGGGCTGAAAATATATATATAGATAAATGAGAAGAAAAAAATTGTCGCCATTTTATGTATAGCATTTTTCTTCAGTTATTTGGGCATGCAGTACTTTGGATTTTATGTGTGTTTCATTTCTACATTGTTGTATTAAATCTTTAAAGGCCTGTATAGTGCCAAATCCAGTTCCACTTACTGATCGACACTTTAAAAGTTGTTTTGGATGATGACGCGAGGAGGAAGAAGAGAAGAATGAGGAAGAGGAAGAGAATGATTTTATCTGGCTAGGGTAGAATAAGTCATTCCCTTTGAAGGTAAAGAGATGGATTAAATGACCTCTTGCTTGTTCCTTTTAGCCCCAAGAGTATATCATTCAATATTTCTCTGATTAAAAAAACTTGTAAATTATTAAGAGACTCTTCAAACAATTGGCAAAGTGCTATATAAATATTACCTGTAGCAACATCTATTCATTTGAAACTAATAAGCTAGTACTCACTTGCTTTTCAATGGTAGTAATGAAATAGCTGACTAAACAATCCATTTGACATGTAACCTGTCACCAACTTCAGTGTAATGGACTTGGGCCTGAATGGACTGGCATTTATGTGAAATGAGAGTATTTTAGTTATCTGTTGATGCATAACAAACCATCTGCAAAAACTCAGTGGCTTAAACCAACAGCAATTTATTACTTGTAATTTTGTGAGTTGCCTGGAAGTTCTGCTGATCTCCCCTTGGTTCACTAATGTAACAGCATTTGACTACAGGGGCAGATAGGCTGGGAGGGACATGATGCCCTCATTCACAAGTCCAGCATTTGGTGCTGCTATTTGTTGGAATTTCTCAGTTCTCTTCCATAAGGCATTTTTTTGAATGTCATGATCTGAATTGTACCCCTCCCCCCATTAATGTAGTGAATCCCAGTACCTCAGAATGTGACTGTATTTGTGGATAGGTTCTTTAAAGAGCTTGTTATTGTTAAATGCCACCAAGTCAGGTCTGACTCATAGTAATGCTATGTATAACTGAACAAAACATTACCCTATTTGACAGTGCCTCTCTGCTATTGATAGGGTTTTCAATGGCTAACTGTTTTGGAAGTGGGTTGCCGGGTCCTTCTCCCTCATCTGTCTTAGTCTGGAAGCTCAGCTGAAACTGTCTACCATGGGTGGCCCTGCTGGTATCTGAGATACTGATGGCATAGCTTTCAGCATCACAGCAACATACAAGCCTCCACAGCATGACAAGCTGACAGACACATGAGAGTTTAAAGAGGTAAATAAGATTAAATGAGGTCATTAGCATGAGCCTTAATCCAATACAACTGGTGTCCTTACAAGAAGAGAAAATTTAGGGATATTGATGTAGCTCAGTGGTGGAACATGTACTCAGCAGCTGTGAGGTCCTGGGTTTGACCCCTAGCACCATTAGGGTGAGGAGGTGGCAGCAAGAAGAGAAAATTTGGACATGGACACACACAGAGGGATGGCCACATGAAGATGCAGAGAGACAGTGACCATGTACAAACCAAGGAGAGGCCCTGGGAGAAACCAGCCTTGCAGACACCTTGATCTCAGACTTCTAGCCTCCAAAACTGTGAGCAAATAAATGTCTGCTGTTTGTGCCACCCAGTGTTATGATGCTTTGCTATGGAAGCCACCTCTTATCCTCCAATAGATTAGGCTAGTTGTATTAGTTTGCTGGGGCTGCTACAAGAAATTACCAGAACTGAGCATCTTGAACCACCACTGTGCCATTTATTATCTCACGGTTCTGGAGGCCAGAACTCCAAGATCACGGTGTTGGCAGGGCTGATCACTCTATGGGCTGTGAGGAAGAATGTGTTCCATGCCTCTGCCTTAGTTTCTGGTGCTTTGCTGGCAATCTTTGGCATTCTTTGGTGTGTACAAGCATCATCCTATCTCTGCATTCATCTTTACTTTTCAACACTTTAAAGAGATCTTGTGCAACAGCTTTTCTCAAGGCATTGTGTCTTTTGATTTCTTGCATGTTGCTTCCATGGATGTTGATTGCAGAACCAAGTAAAGCAAAATCTTGGACACCATCAATCATTTCTCCATTTATTATGAAGCTGCTTACTGACCCAGTCGTAAGGATTTTTTTTTTCTTGATGTTGAGGTGCAATCCATACTGAAGGCTATGTTCTTTGATCTTCATCAGCAAATGTTTCAAATCCTCACTTTCTGCAAGCAGAGTTATGTCATCTGCATAACGCAGGTTGTTAATGAGTCTTCCTCCAATTGTGATGCCATGCTCTTCATAAAGTCCAGCTTCTCAGATTATTTGCTCAGTATAGAGATTGAAGAGATAGGATGAAAGAATACAGCTCTGGCACACATCTTTCTCAATTTTAAACCAAGCAGGCACAGTTCCCTTGTTCTATTCAAACGACTGCCTCCTGCTCCATGTACATATTCCTCATGAATACAATTAAGTGCTTTGGTATTTCCATTCTTCCTAATGTTATCCATAATTTATTGTGATGCACACAGTCAAAGGCCTTTGCATAGTCAATAAACACAGATAAACATCTTTTTGGTATTCTCTGCTTTGGGCTAATGTCCATCTGACATCGCAAAGATGTTCCTGGTTCCACTTCTGAATCCACCTTGGTTTTCTCACAGTTCCTTCTCTATATACTGCTACAGTCACTTTAGAATGATCTTTAGCAAAATTTAGCTTGTGTATGATATTACTGATACTATTTGATAATTCCCACATTCAGTTGGATCCCCTTTCTTGGGAATAGGCACAAATATGGAGCTCTTCCTGTCAGTTAGCTAGGTAGCTATTTTCCAAATCTCTTGGCATAAACAAGTTAGTACTTCCAGTGCTGCATCTGTTAGTTGAACCATCTCACCTGGTGTTTCATCAATTCCGGGAGCCTTGTGTTTTGCCAATTCCTTCAGGCCACCTTGCACTCATCCTTCAGTACCATTGGTTCCTGATCATATGTAACTACTTGAAATGGTTGGTCATCCACCAATTCTATTTTGTGTAATGACTCTATGTATTCCTTTCATCTTCTTTGGATGTTTTCTGCATCATTTAATATTTTCCCTGTAGAATCCTTCACTATTGCCGCTTGAGGCTTGAATTTTTTCTTCAATTCCTTAAGCTTGAGGATGTTCTGAGAGCATGTTCTTCCCTTTTTGTTTTCTATTTCTGGCTCTTTGCACATGTCATTATAATATTTGACTTTGTTCTTGAGCTGCCCTTTGAAATCTTCTGTTTAGTTCTTTAACTACATCATGTCTTCCTTTTACTTTAACAGCTCAACATTCAAGGGCAGGTTTCAGAGTCTCAAATAATCATGTGGTCTTCCATGCTGCGAATGACAGGTTAAAGAGAAATGGGTTTGCATTCATCATCAAAAAAGACATCTCAAGATCTGTCCTAAAGTACAATGCTGTCAATGATAGAATAATATCTGTATGCCTACAAGGAAAGCCAGATAATTTGACTATTATTCAAACTTATGTACCCATCACTAAGGCCACAAATGAATATAGAGAAGATTCTTACCAGCTTCTGTAATCTGAAATTGATTGAAAATGCAATCAGGATGTACTGAATTACTAGTGACTAGAATGCAAAGGGCTGGGATTTAGCTCAGTTGGTAGAGTGCCGCTCTGCAATCTCTGAGGTCCCGAGTTCGATTCCCAGCACTGCAAAAATGGGAGAAGGACGTGGCAACGCACTCCCAAGACAATCCCAAAACAATCAGCTATTGAAAACCCTATAAGGGTTGCTATGAGTCGGATACCGACTCGACGGCACCTAACAACAACAAGAATGCAAAAGTTGGAAACAAAGAAGAATGCTCAGTAGTTGGAAAATATGGTCTTGGTGAGAGAAATGATGCTGGAGATCACATGATAGATTTTTGTCAGACCAATGACCTTTTTATTGAAAATACATTTTTTTACCAACATAAATGGTGACTATACACATGGACTCCACCAGATGGAATATACAGGAACCAAACTGATTATATTTGTGGCAAGAGATGATAGAAAAACTCAATATCAAAAGTCAGAACAAGACCAGGTGTTGATTGTGCATCAGAACATCAACTACTCATATGCAAGTTCAAACTGAAACTGAAGAAAATTAGAACAAGTGTACAAAAGCCAAGGTATGACCTTGAGTATATCTTACCTGAGTTCAGAGACCACCTGCATTAGACATGACTGATAGAAGACCAGATGAATTGTGGCATGACCTCAAAGATATCATTTATGAGGAAAGCAAAAGGTTATTTAAAAGACAGGAAAAAAAGAAAAGACCAAATTACATGTCAAAAGAGACTCTGAAACTTGCCCTTGAACATCGAGCAGCTAGAGTAAAAGGAAGACATGATGAAGTGAAAGAACTAAACAGAAGGTTTCAAATGGCAGCTTGAGAAGTCAAAATCAAATATTATAATGACATGTGCAAAGAGCTGTATATATGAAAATGAGTAAAGTTATATTTCCTGATTCAGAATATGCAACTAAACTGTCTTCTTAAAAAACAGAGGAGAAACTTTTTGTTCCTTTATTTTTATTTTTAAATTTATTTTAGTTTGTTTTTGATTGTTTGCTTTGTTTTCTCTTGTTTTTTGAGACAGAGTCTGGCTAAGTGTCCCCAAGCTGGCTTCCAACACACAGTCCACCTGCCTCAGCCTCCCATATGCTGGAATTGCAGACATATGCCACCCCACCAAAATAAAAAAGGAAAATTTTGATGACAGATGGCTTGGCCCCTTTCCGTACAATGATGAATCTGAAAAGCACTGTTAGGTAGGTAGCTTAGGCATTAGCAAGTAATATGGTGGAAAAGGGAATTGAAAATGGCTCCTGCATTCCGCCATGATGAAGCAGATACGTGTCTCTGAAGACATTGGAAGGATATTTTCAAATTGATTCCACACCCTACCCAAGCAGTCAAGCCATTTACAAACCAAAGACCCTAGGCCCATGTCAAACTAGGCAACCAGAGGTGAACAACCAGAGATGATGTCACACAGGGTGTGCCATAGTCTGAATAAAACTAGAAGGAATATGCACCCACCCTCTCATCTTCCACAAGCTCTCTCTTGTTCAACATGTCTCTCTCTTCTTTTCTCTCTGATCCTTGTTCTTCTCTTTCCTCTCCAGCAACTATATTCATGTCTCTTCCTTCTCTTGGGCCACTCATCTTCTCAGTCTATCCAAGGTGCCTTACCTTCTATAGGCCTGCTTAAGTCTCCTATTCTCTGGCTTCTTTACCTTCTCCTGGGGAACAGAAACCTCCTTATGCTGATTCACCCAGGAAATGGCGTTTTTTTCCAATTTCCTTTCCAGATTCACCTAAGCTTCTCCAGGTGCCTCAGTTTTCCCTGTAATTATTCCTTCAAGGTGTACTATCTTTAATAAGGGCCCAGGGTTTGGGGCCTGCAGCTGTAGCCCTGTGGCATCCAGTCCCGTCAGATCTCGGAAGCTAAGCAGGGTCAGGCCTGGTTAGTACCTGGATGGGAGACTGCCTGGGAACACCTGAAGCTGCAGGCTTGGGAGAAGGACCTGGCAACCCCCTCCCAAAAAATCATCTGCCATTGAAAACCTTCTGAACAGTAGAGAAGCACTGACAATAGTGTTTCCCCTGTTGTACAGAGAGTCGCTATGAGTCGGATACTGACTCGACGGCACCTAACAACAACAACAACAACAGGGGTAGGGGGTTGGAGGTTGGCTCAGTTGGTAGAGCACTGCTACATGCAATCTGAGGGCCCAGGTTCCATCCCTAGCACTGCAAAAATGAGAGAAGGGTGTAGCAATTCACTCCCAAAACAATCAGCCATTGAAAACATGAGGGTCAGTATAAATCAAACCCAACTCAACAGCACCTACCAACAACAATCCTTAATAAACATATTTCATATTTTCTACTATAACTTATGCATCAGCATATAAAATTCTTTTATATGCTGAATACAAGGACCAAGGTTTTGCTGCCAGATTCCTGGGCCCTTGCTCTGACCTACCTACTCACATTCCCCAAGTCTCCCCCACAATAGTCCTACCAACAATTATGCCTTCTGTGGTCTGTTAGGGCTGGGATTGAGCTCAGTTGGTAGACCACCACTCTACAGTCTCTGACATCCCAAGTTTGATTCCCAGCACTGCAAAAAATGGGAGAAGGATGTGGCAATCCACTCCTGAGGCAATCCTGAAAACAATCAGCCATTGAAAACCGTATGAGGGTCACTGTGAGTTGGACATGACTCAATGGCACCTAACAACAACAACTACAGTCTGCTAAGTGCTGACTCTAATCACAGAAGACAACAAAATGTTCTTCCTAGCTTTTAGAAACTTTGGATTTAAAAAAGGAGTTTTAAATCATTTTCTTGATTGGGGTGAAGAGCTTAAGGAAGTGGAAAAACACATAAAGGATTATTTACAACTTGTCCAAAGACAAACTAGACTTTAATTATCTATCTGCATATTTGACAGTATAAATGTAAATGTTGGCAAATTCCATTGTTTATAAACTTCTTATCAAAGAAAATGAAAAAAAATTCTACCTGCCAAATGTCTTGCACTATATACTTTGTACATAATGCCACTTTGAAAATGATGTGTGTGTTTGTTACTTGTTTACCTGTGACTTATAGGCTTTCATATTTCCTATGGGATGAATGATTGTGTATCCCCAAAATTCATATCTTGATACCTAATCTCCAATACAGTAAATAGTATTAAGAGGTGGTGCCTTGCTCTCTTCTGCATTTCTCCTTTATCATGGTGTGTGCACTTGACTTGATTTTCTCACCATCTCTTTTCATGAGACTTTCAGAATCAAGTGATTCCTGGCCAAAAAACAAAAGCAAAATCATCCCATTCCCCAATATATTGATATGAAAACTAGTGACAAAATCAGGTACAACTCCAGAAGGAGACATTGGAGGAGAACCCAGCTGGCTCTGGAACGAATTGCATGAGATAGAGAACATATTTATGTTAACTCATGGACAACATGGGAGAAAGACCTGGCAACCCACACCCAAAACACAATCAGCCATTGAAAACCCTATGAATAGCAGAGAAGCACTAACAGTACTGTTTCACCTGTTGTACATAGGGTCGCTATGAATTGGACACAGGTTCGACAGCACCTAACAACAACAACAACAACATGGTCAACAACAGTCTTATATCAAATTGAAAGTCAACACTGGACAGTCTGGCATGTGATTTTTCTTTTTCTTTGATCTGCACTCATTGCTTGGGTCAATAATAAATGTGAAATCTTAAAAAAAAATACCTTTAGAGGATGATTAAGTCATGAGGACTCACCCTCATGATTTATACTAGTGCCCTCATTAAGAAGCCCAAGGGAGCTCTTGGCCATTACACCCTGTGAGAATGCAATAGAAGGCACCACCTATGAGCCAGAGAGCGAGCTCTCAATAGACACCAAGTGGGCTGGGACCTTAATCTTGGTCCTCTCAGGCTCCAGAACAGAAAGTAATAAATTTTTGTTGTTTATAAATTACCCAGTCTAAGATATTTGTTGTAATAGCACAAAGAGACTAAGACTATAAGTTTTGGTGACTTTTTAGTTTCTTTGAAACATGCAGAAATGGTAAGATTTTTTATTTTACAGAAGTAGAAGGGGGCTAGGCTACTTGGACATGTGTTTATAAGATGACCATCATTGTTGCCTGCCACAGAAAAGATGTTGACGTGTTGGCCTGCCATAAAATTGTATTTTCAAAGTGTGAGACAAGAATGTTCATTTCTAATTTGAAAACTGCACATAGGATGAGAATGGAGAAAAGGATTATAATAAAAAGGAAATTTGTATTCTACTTCTCCAAAACTGTTTACTGATCTTTAAAGAGGCCATAGGTACTGTTGTTAGGTGATGTCGAGTTGTGTCTGACTCATAGTGACCCTTATAGGGTTTTCAATGGCTGGTTGCTTCGGGATTCCTTTGGGAGTGGATTGCCACATCCTTCTCCCAATTTTTGTGGTGCTGGGAATCAAACCTGGGACCTTAGAAACTGCAGAGCAGCGCTCTACCAACTGAGCTAAATCCCAGCCAAAGAGGCTGTTAGGATCCTAAAAAAGGTGGGATTGGGAGTGTGTGTGAACCAACTACCCCTGAGTTGCTCACTGTTTTGTATTGGTTGCAATAACAGAAAAAAATCACAGTGCAAAAAAGAAAAAAAGACTTTTTTTTTTTTTTAATAAGACTGCATTAGAACTTGAGGTGGAAAAGGATCACAAAGGAAAGACAGTCAAGGTAAGCAATTCTTTTTTTGATATCAGAACTAACTGAAACTGTAACTTATTAGCAATCCAACTCTGATTTCATAAGTTTAAATTTCCTCTGTGGTTTAAAAGCATTTTTGCCATTGGGAATTGAAGCTTAGTGATGGAGTACTTGCCTAGCATATACAGGGGACTGGGTTCAATCTCAGCACCAGAAAAAACAAATAAGTAACTAAAAAGCACTTTTGCTAGAAAGATTTTTTCTTGTGATGCCATCCTATGTAATCCCTGTGTAATCTTATGTATCCTATGTAATTTTCCTTGAATCTGGGCTGGCCCTATGGTTTATTTTGACCAATGGATATGACAAAACTGACTTTTTTTCAGTACTAAAGGGCTGAACCCAGGGCCCTGCACATACTTTGCAAGCGCTGTACCACAGGGCTGCAACCCTAACCCCTTTTTATTTTATTTTATATTATTTTGTTTTAGAGACAGAGTCTTGTTAAATTACACTGGCTGCCTCAGGTCTTGAACTTGTGATCCTCCTATCTCTGCCTCCTGAGTCCCGGGGATTGCAGTCATGCGCCATTGTGCCCAGCTCTTATTCTGATTTCTGAGGCTAGGTCACATCATCATCTATCCTTAATACCTGGTACAGTCCCTCTTGAAATACAGCAGAAAGGTGTTAAAACTTGAAAGTGGCAGGTGTAAAACAAGAGGAAATTGACATCAGTTTTACAATTTCTTTGTGAAGTAATTATCACAATAAGCACAATCATCTAAGTTAATATATAGGAATCTCATATAGAGAGATATATGAAGGGAATGGAAATAATTGATGAAGAAATAAGCAATCCTAAGAAATCCAGTTAGCAAGAAAAAAGGAATTTCTGAATGCTAATAATAAACTGAGGTTTTGGTTTTGGTTTTGAGGCAGGACTTTGCTAGGTAAGCCTGGCTAGTTTCAAACTCGGGATCCTCCTGCCTCCTGCCATGCTTGGCTGTGCCACCATATCTGGCTGAATTTAGTTCCTCGATACAATGACACATTTTAAAATTAGAACCAATCAGGCAGGGTGGCGCACGCCTATAATCCCAGCACTTGGGCGGTGGGGCAGAAGGTGTGCAAGTTCAAGGCCAACCTGAAGACTTGGTCTAAAAAAAAAGAAAAAAATCATTTTAAAAGTTTCTGAACTCATAATTTATATAAATTCTTCTAGTAAATAAAAGGAATTTAACCTGGAAATGTATGGCTCTTTAAGTGTCAGAATAATTTACTGGAACTCAGTTTCTTGCATTGTGAGACGAGAGCTGGGTTAGATAACTAGAATATGCATATTATCAGCAAGTTTAACTACAATGGTGAATATGATTGCCAAAAAGTGCCTTTTCAAGTATGAACAAGGGAGATACACAGTCTCAAGTTTTCAGAAAAAAGTTACATGGAAGCTGATAATCTGGAGACTAATAAAGTTCCCCAAAGGTATGTGTATGTCAGTTTGAAGACCATTATTCTCAATAATGTACTAAAATAGGACAATGAAAGAGTACAAATCATGGGGAACCAACTACTTATGACTGTATGTATATTTAGAAAATCTAGGATACTCATCTAAAAGCTTTTAGAATTAATGCTACAAGTTGGAATGCTTCTTATAAGTAAGGATACGA
This sequence comes from Pedetes capensis, assembly GCA_007922755.1. Classification (NCBI taxonomy): domain Eukaryota; kingdom Metazoa; phylum Chordata; class Mammalia; order Rodentia; family Pedetidae; genus Pedetes; species Pedetes capensis. The sequence continues at coordinate 2,758 of VMDO01022720.1, read as the reverse complement.
AAAGTTAATTACACTCCTTTACAGGAGCAGCAATGAGTTAGAATTGTGAAAATAAAAATTTAAAAAGGGCTGAAGGAATAGCTTAGTTACAGAGTGCCTACTTAGCCTATGTAAGGCCTGGGTTCTATCTCTAGCACTACCTCCCAAATGTATATAGACAAAGACTGCCAAAAAGTGTGTACACATTTTAAATATTAAAATTATAATCATCTATACCAATAAAGGATAAACAGAAGTCATGTTTGACTTCTGCAATTACGAGAGGTGCTGAAAGTGGTTTCAACTCAACCTTGAAAAGTAATATATAGATATGAGCTCTCAAAATGTGTATACATTTTATGACACCTCTGGTACATACATACATATATAGGCATGTATAGATATATGTATATGAAATAAGTTGATCAGGAAAAAGTATTAGATGAGAACTATAAAACTAATAAAGAGTATAAAGATTAACTCAGTAAGTAGAGAGTCCTTCCTGAGGAGAGCTAGTACTAGGAAATTTATAATTTCCAAGAATTTTTTACTATAATTCTACCTTTGATAGCAAATAAATACCTATTTTCATATTTTATGCTAAATTAATAGCATATGTATATAGTTTATACACATATTATATGTATACATCTCTCTATATATATGTTTGGGTTTTTTTGGGTGGGAGTTTCTAGTATAGGTGCATTCCAGTGTGGCTCTCTAAAAAGCTGGTCATTCTGGCCCTTTATTTACTAAGTATTCTTAAGCTTTTGCTGTGTACCAGATACTGTGTTGGGGACTGAGGTGACAGCTGTAAAAAGGCAAAAAAAAAAAAAAAAAAAAAAAATCTTTTCTTCCAGGAAACTGTAGTTGTGTGGAGAATTCAGTCAAGAAAACAGACAGTTAGACGATGCTGTGTGTTATGTGCTAAGTCAGGGGAAATGAGCTAAGAGCACAGAGGCAGCACAGGAAAGACTTCCCCTAGATGGGAATCTGAAGGGCAATATGAGTCATCCTGGGAAGCTGGCGGGTGGGGAAAGAGAGGAAGGAAGCATCATCCCAGCCCTAAGTAAGACCAGAGAAAGCATGGCACCAGGGGGGAGCTGTGAAGCTTTCTGTTGTTTATTTATTTATTTATTTTTAGTATCAGCAAATATTGTGTTTGCTGTGTGTTACATGAGTGATTCGAAGAGCAGGGCTAACTATGTGAGTGATTACAATGTGGAGGGAATATAAGGCATGAAACATTCAGTTTCAACACAAAAAACAAAACATAGTGCAAGAATTTAAGATATTAATAGTATATTTGAGATATAAATACATGTTATATATGTGTGTGTGTGTGTGTCTGTTGTTGTTAGGTGAATGTTGTTGTTGTTGTTAGGTTCCTTCAAGTCCGGTATCCAACTCATAGTGACCCTGTGTACAACAGGCGAAACACTATTGTCAGTGCTTCTCTGCTCTTCATAGGGTTTTCAATGGTTGATTTTTTGGGGGGAGTGAGTTGCCGGGTCCGTCTCCCAAGCCTACAGTACCTGTTGTTCCCAAGTACTAACCAGGCCCGACCCTACTTAGCTTCTGAAATCTGACGGGATCGGATGCCATAGGTCTATGGCTGCAGGTGTGTGTGTGTGTGTGTATGTGTGTGTGTGTATACACACCATATGTATATATATATACATATATATGTGTGTGTATACACGTCATATGTATATATATATGTTATATATATGTATATATATACATATGGCGTGTATACACACACACACACACACATATATTGTTGTTGTTAGGTTCCATTGAGTCAGGTCTGACTCAGTGACCCTATGTACAACAGAATGAAAAATTCTCCTACACTGCGCCATGCACTATGTCAGTGCTTCTCTGCTAGTCATAGGGTTTTCAATGGCGGATTGTTTGGGGATTGTTTCAGGAGTGGGCTGTCAGGGTCCTTCTTCTGTTTTTGTGGTGCTGGGGATTGAACCCAGGGCCTCCGAGCACGCAGAGCAGCACTCTACCAAGTGAGCTGATCCCCTGCACTGCAAAAATGGGAGAAGGATATGCCAGTCCACTCCAAAAAACAATCCTAAGACTATCAGCTATGCGTTGGACACGACAGCACCTAACAACAACAACAACTACACACACACACACACACACACACCAAGGGGTAGGCAGAGAGAATGTTTTTTGAGACAAAATCTTGTACTTGGGCCAAGACAAAGCTATGTACCTGGGCTGCCCTTAAAATCCTTCTGCCTCAGTCTCCTGACTGCTCAGATTTCAAGTATGACACCGTACTTGACTCAGGTAACAGTTTATGTGACTGTGCTCAAGGCTTCTACATTCTGATTTTTTAAATAAAAAATTAAATCCCCAGAAAAGTGTAAAGAAGTGTCTTAAATATCCATATTGCTCCCCACCTAGATTACTAACTGTTGACATTCTACCACATAAGCTTTGTCTACCTATGTATGTGTGCACACACTTCCTTTTGGCCAAAATTGCTGAAAGTAGGTTGCAGACATCTTCCTATATTATACTAAAGTATATCAGCCCATACCTCCCGAGATCAGATGTGTTCTCCTACACAGAACAATGCCCTAACTACACCAAAGAGATTCAACATTGGTCCAGGTGTGGTGGCAGGCACCTGTAGACCCAACTATTTGGGAGGCTGAGGCAGGAAGGTTGTTTGATCCCATGAGTTGACAGCCTGGGCAACTAGGGAGACCCTGACATAGAAGACAAAAAAGAAGAAGGAGGAGGAGGAGGAGGA
>VMDO01022719.1:0-32909 GCA_007922755.1 Pedetes capensis | reverse complement strand
TCCTGCAGACCTTCTTTCCTCTAATCTTTTGTGCGTTTTCTTCCCACTTTCCAAAGTCTCCACATTTCCTAGTTTGCACTTGCGTTTTATCAGAAGGCTTACCTTTGTTCTAGGGAAGGCAGAAGTTGTAGCCTTCAGGACCTTGAAAATGCAACTTGAACATCACCTTGTGGCTGCCCACCAGTGGGGGTCAGTGACAAGTCCTATTCTGGATTAATTTTCCCTCCCACAAGAGCCACAGCTGATTCAGTGCCACAAGTTTCCTAAGCAGCAATTACACTTGATCATCTGGTTAAGGGGTCAGCAAACTTTTTCTGGGAAGAGCCAGACAATGAATATTTTAGCCTGTGAAGACCAGGTAGCCTCTTTTGCAAGTCCTCACATTTGCCACGCTGCACAAAAGCAGCCACAGATAATACCTATGTGAAAAGGCGAGGCTGGGTCTCAATAACTTCATTCATGGACACAGAAAGGTGAGTTTCATATAATCTTCACCCGTCATGAAATATAATTCTGTTGATTTCCCCCCCCCCGACCATTTAATAGTGTGAAAACCATTCTTCGTGCATGAGTCACACCAAAACAGGTGGCAAGCTGAAACTGGTCAACGGCTGAAGTTCTCTGATGTGGACACTAATAGCACGTCACTAAGGCTTGTTTCTCCCGCCTTGCTGGTCTCTTTTGGTGCTTGGCTTGTGGGAATTGAGTCTCTTGTGATGTAATGAGCTATCAAACCTGTCACCCCAGCCTACCTACTAGGCTTTCTGACCAGATGTTGGTCATTTTTTGTCTCAAGAACATAAAATTTTTCTCATTTATTTTATTATGTGTGACTTGACATTTTATGTGTGCTGGGGTAAGAAGGTTATGTATGGTAAAAATATGTTTTCCTCCCATTCACAAATAATTGTCCCAGTATGACAGATTGTATGATATCTTTTTTCATGGGAAACCTGTGATGCTTTTTATAAAAATCGTATATCAACTTATTATCTATGTTAGAACCTACTTCTGCACCCATTCTTTTTTCCTTTCTTTTTCTTTTTCTTTTTTTTTTTTTTCTTGTGGTACTGGGGGTTTAACCTAGGACCTTGTGCTTGCATGCTTTGCAAGTGGCATACCACTGAGCTGCACCTTCAGCCCATTTTTCTTTTTATCTTTTGAGACAGGGTCTCGCTAATTACGTAGACTGCCTCTGGTCTCAAACCTGAGATCCTCCTGCTTCCGCCTCCCGAGCCTCTGGGATTACAGTTGTGCGCCACTGTGCCCGGCCTGTTCTTTTCTATTAACTGCTGTCTAGTTTTGTGTGTACCACTTTAGTTTTATTTCTACAGTTTTGTAATCTATTTTAATAGACAGCAGAGCTAGTGTACCCTTTCAGGCTTTTATTTTTCCAAATTGTTTAGTTGTTTGTGGCAGAATTCAGCTACAGTCCCATACCCATCAAATCCTCCCATTACACTTCATGAGAGGCTGAAAAGGTGAACACTCACGTTCCCAACCTCCTTTGCTGCCCTGTGCAGACAGAAGGTGCAGTTCTAGTCAGTTTGACTGAAGTGAGGACAAGTAGGGAGGTTTCTAGAAAAGCTATTACTTTTATGATAAAGGCTACAGTTTCAATGGTTGCCTCTCTTTCCCCCTCCCTTCTTGTCTTGATGTGTGGTACTGTCTTAAAGATCATTTTTTCAAGTTAAAAAAATTCAGTCAATTAAGCCAGAGGGCTTTGTGGTCCATGGAATGACAGGGCTATCTCATAAAATATCCTTGCTCTGTAACTATGAGGAAAATTAGGCAAATACTGGCCAAACTCCCAAGAGTGGGTTTCATTTATTTGTCCATTTAACAAGGCGTGGCTGAAGCTATGTGTGGGGATAAATAATGATCTCACTGTTAAAGGTTGATAAGTGCACAGATAGGTAGTGAGAAATCAATTTGGACAATAGTTTCTGCTTTCCACCAGAACAAACAACAGTCAAGTACAAGCAGAGACACCTGGCTCTGTGGACTCTTTACAAAGGCAACTTCCTGGCACAGACTATTTACATTTCTCAGGCTCAAATGTCTATGGGTCCTTAACACCTGAGGATGACTCTTCCTATCTCCAATTGCCTTGTGGAGGGAATATTCTCTTCCAGTAAGCCTGGCCACTCTATTGGGGAGAGGAGGCCGTAGGAACCACGCTTGAAGCTAGTCATGTCACCCCACTGGCCTGAGACAAGCCAAGGGTGGGAGGAGCACGTTAGCACCAGGCACTACTGAGTGCCTGCTTTGAGATTAGGAGGAGGGAAAGGGCCCATGTGGGCTGGGGGTTGAAGGTTTGTTTGCATGACAAGAGGGGCATCTGACCTTCCCGTGTTGGAATGATGGCTGAAGTTCCATAGAACATAAGCTAGACACTGAAAGCGTCAGTAGCACAGGCTTTTGTGGGGGAAGTGGAAATTGGCTGCCGAGTGTTCTTTGTACCAGAGATTTACAATTAGGGGACTTTCTGGGGTGGACAGCTGACAGAATTAGGGGCTATCATAGTTGATTAGCAAAGTTGCTTACAAGCCAAACCTGTGACTCATCTTCAGTCAAACTTGGTGTACTGAGGAAGGCTGAATCACGCACTTCCCTTCTTTGTCACCAGAACACAGAGAGATCTCCCTTCAGACGTTTCCTGAGGAAACACAAAATCAGTAGCCAGTGTGGTAGGGAGGAACAGCCTGAACTCCTAAACTTATAATGTAAAGGCCTGAGCTTGTTTCCGGACTTAAAAGCTCTGATCCCACGTAGGGTAATTTCTTGAGTTCTTTGTCTTAGTTTACTTGGTACATTACTCAGCATTCCAAGCAGGTAGGCAGGTCTTTGTGCTCCCTTGCTGTATGGGGCAAAGCAAAAGGAATCTGCAGACCACCTCCATTCCTGACATTTCCCTCCTTGATCCTGAGAGATTAGAGCATGCTGTGCCAGGGAAGGGAGTTGTAGACCGGCTTTGAGGTGTAGAGTACTTGGTAATGAGGGAGCTTAGTTTGCTCTTTAGGGAAAGAATGGATTCCATACTTTCTGTAAAGATGTGGCTCTGTGTCTATCCTTAGGAAGATGGCAGGATCTTCCAGGCTGACTGCATGCTGAGGCAAGGAAGGTCTTCCTGGACTCTGGGTACAAAGACTCTCAGCTGTGACAAAGATTTCCACAGGGAAACCAGAACGCTCAACTTTTAAGGATCTATGTAAGCTTGGCCTTATAGGCATCTTGGTGGAAATCATGTGGATAACTGTGGAAACCATGTTGGCTCAGAACAAAAGTGGATTTTTCATGACCTATGAACTAAGAATGATCATATATATATATATATATATATATATATATATATGTATGTATACATAAAAATATATACACACACTGTACACACACACACACACACACATATATATAGAGAGAGAATGTGTGTGTAAGGTGCTAGGGATCAAACCCAGGGCCTCATGCATGCTAGGCAAGTGCTCTAACATTGAGCTATACCCCTAGCCCTATATTTTTAAGTATTTGTAAAACAACAACAACAATATTTTACTATATGTACAATTATATGAAATTCAAATTTCAGTATCCTTAAAGTCTTCTTGGAACACAATTAAGCTCAATTGTTTACCTGTGGTTGATGTTTGCTTTCAAGTAACAATGGCAGAGCTTGAATAGTTGTGACAGAGAACCACCTGGCCTGCAAAGCCTAAAATATTTACTGTCTTGTTCTTTACAGATTGTTGTTAGGTGCCATCAAGTCGGTGGGTTGCCAGGTCCTTCTCCCAAGCCTACAGCACCTGGTGTTCCCAGGAGGTCTCCCACCCAAGTGGGACCAAGCTAACCAGACCCAACCCTGCTTAGCTTCAGAGATCTGATGGGATTAGGCACCACAGTGGTATGGCTGCAGGCATAGCTTTGCCTATTCTGGATCTTTCATATAAGTGGAATCCTACAGATGATGTACTTTTGACATCTGAGAGTGACCCATGTGAACAAGAAGCCCTGATCTAGGAGGCCCCAGGCCAATCAAGGTTTCCAGAGCAGGACCTCTCCATCAGATGGCCCCCAATGGGTGACTGTCTCAGATGAGGAAAGAGGTTTGATGGACTGCTGTTTCAGTGAGTCTGATGAGTTGAAAGCTTTCTCATTCTTCCCTAGGCTTATGCAGACCCAACCTGGCCTCACACATCAGACCAACAGCACCAATACTATGACGGAGCCATTTTGCTGTAGGGAATAAGCTCCCTGGTGTCATTTGTAGCCAAGGAATTAGATGCAGTTTCTTGAGGCATGAGTATAGGGTGAGACAGAGCTCTGTGGAGCTCTAACACAAGAGACTGGGTAGAGGAGGGGCTGATAAAGGAGACAAAGAAAAAGTTGGCAGAGAAATAGAGAAAATGCCAAGCTTGTGCAATGTCACAGAGGCCAAAGGGAAACATGTTTCAAGAAGAGAGCAGTCAACAGACACGAAAAAAGGTGAGGATTGAATCCGCAAACTTTCCAAGAGCAGTTCTGGTAGTGAGATGCTCAGCTGGAAATCTGATCGCTGTGCATCACAGGTGCACAGGGAGGTGAGGGGTTGGAGACAGGGAGGGTTATCAGTACTCTCAGAGGTTTGGCTGGAGAACGAAAATGAGTTGTATCTAAAGAGGAGCTTGAGAGCTAAGGAATATTGTCTTGGATTTTATCTATGCTTGGCTTTGGAAGTAGAAGAAAAGAGCATGCTTTCATGTTGATAGGAAGTCTTCCGTAGGGGAGTGATCAAGATACAGAGAAAGGATAACCACACGTCATGGTCCTGCAGAAAGCAGAGAATGGATCCTGTCCAAAAGTCCTCCAAAGGCAAATCTGCCCTAGCCTTGAGCATCTGGGGGAGATTCCAACAGCCACACCGTCCATCAAACATATCTGAAAGCAGGGAGAGCCCTGGCAGACTATGGGGAGAAGGAAATGGCTGAGGTTCCAGGGTGACATTGGCCTCCTCCGCAGAGCAGCCTGTCCTCACATCACAATGACTTCCCATGTTTGTAGACAAGTAATGGCGCAGAGCCAGCCTGGCCCCTGTCAACACCTCTCTCAGAGACTTGCTCGTAGCTGTCCTAGGGACAGACAAAGCCTTTTTTTGGAGAGTCTTTGGTTGCATAAAATGGACAGAAATAAGCAGAAAAGAAGGATTAGAGCAAGAGCCAGAAAACAAGATTCCTGACTCCCAAGCTCTGATCCCAGGCAGTCTGACGAAGGTAATTTCCCTCTGATGAAATAGGCTCAGAGAGGCGAGCCAAGTAAGCAATTAAGGAAGTGATCAGAGTAAGTGCACAGAGCATTATTTCATAGGGAAAAGTGCAAACAATATCTCAGTGTTAAAAAATAAATAAATCTGGAGGGTTGTGAATCCTAAATTATCCCATCTCTGCAGGAGGTGTATCCTGAGATTTGTTTAGCCTCTCCAGGAGACTTGGCTCCGTTTCCAATGAGATGATATAAAAGTCAGAGCCAACCAGGAGAGAGCAAACTGTCACCTCTCCTCTTGCAAAGTCATTGTCAGCCATGGCACTGGTGACTGGAGGGCTCAGAAAGTGTTGGAGCAATGTGATGTATGTGCACCTGCAGCAGCAGCTGAAGCCTCATCTACCCTTTACATGGGCTTTGGTTTGGGCCTCTCCAAGCCTCCACCTCACTCTGGCATTTATAATCCCTCCCAATTCCTTTGAAACTCTGCCCTCACATCCTGCTGATGTTCTCACCACAGCTGTGATCATGTGACTAAGATACGACTGTAAGGGGTGATATTGGGGCTGAGGGGTAGAGGAATGGTATTAGTTCTCACAGCTAGCCACAGCACTCCAGAGAAGAAAGAAATGAATAGGCAAAGTGGTTTTTACAAAGCCAGGGCCTTGTCCCTTCCCCAGTGCAATGGCCACAGGTATACATTTCAGTGATTTTTGCAGGTACTATCTGTAAAGAGCCTGCAGTTGTATCACTGTGGTGTCTGATCCTATCAGATCTCAGAAGCTAAGCAGGGTCGGACCTGGTTAGTCTTTGGGTGGGAGACCACCTGGGAACACCAGGTGCTGTAGGCTTGGGAGATGGACCCGGTAACCCACTCCCAAAAATCAATCTGCCATTGAAAACCCTATGAATAGCAGAGAAGCACGACAATAGTGTTTTGTCTGTTGTGTGGGTCGCTATGAGTCAGACACCGACTCGATGGCACCTAACAACACAACAGGAAAAGCTATCCAGTCAGAAGGCAGGTTAGTGGTTAATAGGATCTGCTGGGGAGGGGAGACTGCAGAGTGACAGCTTAATAAGTATGCAGTTTCCTTATGAGTAGTTTAAAATGTTCTGCATTTCAATGGTTGTACAACGTTGTGAGTGTACTACATGCCACTAATAATTAAAAAAAAAAAAAATCTGGGGTTTATCCCAGAAGAGGTGCCATTTCTGAACAGAGCCACCTAGACCAGGGATGCATTAAAGGTTAACATGATGAGGAAATAAAGAACTCCAACCTGGAGAAAACTCTACGCTGGGAATTGCTGAAAATTACTTTTTCCCTGAATACAGTATATGGAAACCTGCAGCCATAACCCTGTGGCATCCGATCCCATCAGATCTCTGAAGCTAAGCAGGGTCGGGCCTCGTTAGTACTCGGATGGGAGACCGCCTGGGAACACCAGGTGCTGTAGGTTTGGGAAACAGACTTGGCAACCCACTCCCAAAAATCAATCCGCCATTGAAGACCCTATGAACAGCAGAGAAGCACTGACAATAGTGTTTTGCCTGTTGTACGTAGGGTCGCTATGAGTCAGATACCGACTTGACGGCACTTAACAACAACAACAGTGTATGGGATATGTTATTCTGTAAGAAGACTAGAGGATTTCTAAGCTGTATTAATTAACTGTTCTGCAGGTATATAGTGGGCCATTAGAATATATGTCTACGTTGTATTATTAACTTTTTTTGTTTTGAATTAATTTTTCTGTGAGTATGATAAAGTTGGGTTTAATGTTTTGTTAGAGCATTCTAGAAGCCTGAATCGAGGCTGGGGAAGGAGGCTGACTTAGAATATGTAAGGCTTTGAACTAGGAGGACTCTGTTGACCTTGTGGAGAAGCCCATACTAACCTTTAACAAGTGAAATGGATGGACACTGCACTGTGCTGGCCCTTCACAGAGGTTGCCTCTCTGTGCTTCTCACAACAACCCTATAAGCAGACACATTCCAGTCAAGGAGGATTTCCACCTCTCCTGTCTGCGAGACCCTGTGAGTCTGTGAGCCCGTGTGGATCCTTGGATCAAAAAGAGAGGAACTAGCCGGGAGGCAGCTGCCAGTTCCCTGTGACTCTGCTCGTGGGTGCCGAGCAAGCATCCATGACTGCACTTCTTGTGCTGGGCCTCCAGCCTGGCATGGCCCCAGGAGACGTAAGCTGCAGCAGGGGTCCCCAAGCCCCAGGCAATGGGCTGGTATCAGTATCAGTGCCAGCAGCAGGCTAGCAAGCCCAGCTTCGTCGATATTTACACAATAAACACATCGCGCTTGCATGGCCCCCTCTCTCCCACTCAGTCTGTGGAAAATTTTTCTCCCACAAAATCAGTTGCCCAAAACGTTGGAGACCTGTGGGCTACAGGCTCATCTTGTCTGAACCCCTGCCATGTCCCTGTCCTGTTGGCAACAGAATGAGAGAACTACGCTGCCGAGGGAAACTTCTAGAGTTTGCTGGCTTGTCATTTTCCCTTTTACTTCACTTCCTGACTTGTAAACAGGCAGAATGGAAGCAGGTGACGGGTGTGTAAGATAACCTGAGAATTCTGCTGTGCTCAGCATATCCTGTTATTGTAGATCCCAAGCCCTACTTTGTCCAATTTTCCCTCCTTTTTCTGGGACTGTCATTAGGGGAGTTATTGGATGTATAGGGATGTTTTAGATTTTCAATTAAAATTAAAACCTTTGCGCTGTGAGAGTTAGCATGGTGTATTTTGAAGATCATGAGCCTTGGAACCAACAGTGGACTCCACTTCTAACATCAGTTTCCCAGCTTTGTTGTTGTTGTTAGGTGCCCTTGAGTTGGAGCTGACTCAGAGTGACTCTAACTGAAACTCCCTGACACTGTGCCATGCCCGGCACTGTTGTCAGTGCTTCTCTGCTGCTCAAAGGGTTTTCAATGGCTGTTTGTATCCGGATTGTTTCAGGAGTGGATTGTGAGGTCCTTCTCCCATTTTTGCAGTGCTGAGGATCACACCCAAAGCTTGAGAGAGAACAGAGTGGTGCCCTAACAACTAAGCCAAACCCCAGCCCTCCCCACCTTTGTTGTTGTTGTTAGGTGCTGTTGAGTCGGTGTCTCATAGCGACCCTTCATACAACAGATGAAACACTGTTATTAGTGCTTCTCTGCTATTCATAGGGTTTTCAGTGGCTGATTGTTTTTTGGGAGTGGGTTGCCAGGTCCTTCTCCCAAGTCTACAGCACCAGGTGGTCTCCCATCCAAGAACTAACCAGGCCCGACCCTTCTTAGCTTCATAGATCTGATGGGATCAGATGCCACAGTGGTACGGCTGCAGGTAAAAGTATTGAAGTCAGAGTCATTTTTGAAGCCTACATACAAGAATGGGAAAGGACTCCCAACATTATGGTACTCAGAGTGAACAGGATGGGATATATATGGGAAGTTATTAGGAATGTAGGATCAGTTGGAAACGGAGAGGCAAGTGTGTGCCTGCTGCTCAGTAAAGCAGGAGGGTTTCAGGGCTCTGCTTTTCTCTCCTCTCTTTCAAAGCTGCCTCCTGGCCCAGCATCCCTAGCCTGGGCCCTCACTGGGACAAGTTACTCTTCAGGCTTTGCTCCAGTGTTACCTTCCCTCCTGCATGGCCAGGCCTTACCCATATAACCCTCAGATTTGGGAGAAATGATGAAACATGGAGTTTGTCCTCGGTGCAACTTATTTCCTACATTTGCTCCTTTGTCCACTTAGAGTTAGCTTTCCTTGAAGTGCCAGGACCTCTCCTTTCTATACTCCCCTCCACAAACACATCTCCATTCTTACTTCTTGGCTTCCAGAAAGATGGTGGATCAGCTCACCCCCCTTCAGGGATAGTCTTACTCCTGCCTCAGCATTGTTAGGTAATGGTTGCCCCAGAAATGCCCAGTGGTGTAGCCAGAAGTGCAGTGAGTCAACAGACAATTCCTTGCTTTCACTTATTAACTCAAAGTCAGCTTGTTGCTTGAATTACTCTCTGTTGCTCTCTTTCCTTCCTTCTATATCAGCCAGTTGATTAATAGCCAGAATCATATCAACTAGCATATATTCAGTATACAACATGTTTTTAGAACTGTTCTAATATATTTAGTGTGTTAACTCAATTAGCAACACCCCTGTGAATGAGGAACAATTACTATCCCTATTTTACAAATAAAGAAACAGAGGTATTGAAAGGTTAAGTCACTTAAACAAAGATCATCCAAGTTGGTGGTAAAACAAGAACCAAACCAAGGGAATTTAACTCTGTATCCTGAGCTTTTAACATTCTAGTTTTAACTAAACCAGAATAGGGTATACAAAAAGACTTTCACTGAAGTATGAAGGTCTGAATTTTGTACCATGATTCATATGTCAATAGTTAACTGGAATGCAATCATTCCTCTCCCTCTTCCTCTCCCTCCCTCCCTCATTCCCCCCACCCCTCTGTTCCCTCTCTCTCTCTTTCTTTCAGTACTAGGGGGCTGAATCCTGGGCCTAACACATCCTCAGCAAGAGTTCTACCACTGAGCTGCATGCCAGGTTCCCATTTTATTTTTTATTTCGAGACAGAGTCTTGCTAAATTGCTTGGGTTGCCTCTGGCCTCAAACTCATGATCCTCCTACTTCAGCCTCCTTCAGTTGCTGAGATTACAGTTGTGCGCCATGGCACCTGGCTACAATCAGTATATTCTGAATGACACTCGTTATTTGCATATTTCAATAATCAGTGTTTTGATCATGATATAGTTTGGCACAATCATCTTTGGAAAATGTAATTCGCCCCAATCTATTGGAAGATGTTATCAAAATTAGACTTTTATACAAAATATTAAAGGTTATTCTATTAATAAAAAGAAAATAAAATGTACTTATGAAATTTCCCTCCTATTCTGGCTTTCACTTATGTCTTCAAAGCATCACCTATCTTGAGGACTGAGGTGCCCCTAAAGCCATAGTCCTCACGGAGAAATGAAAAACACCATATAGTTTCTGCTTTCAAACTAACATATTCTCTAAGCCAAAGAGTATATTTGAATTCCTTTTAAGATCTGGAGAAATTCCTTTTAAGATCTAGTTTCAATCTTGAGAAAGGAACCAAACTCTCTCAGGTGTCCCTGTCTTTGGGTGAGGTAGCAGCAATGACACGCTTCACAGTGTAATTGTCCCCACATTATCCCAGGGTCTGTTTGGCTCCCTGGATGTCAGCTGTCACCATCTCCCAGCTATTACTGCCTGGAAGCCTGCCAAAAGCCTTCCTGATGACATTCCTGGGGAAACCACAAACTATTCTTACAGCAAAAGGTCTATTGTGACCCAGACCAGAGCAAAGATAGGCTCTCCACAGTTCCCTCTCCCCACTGAGATATGTATGATTCAGCCCAGATCCTTACCCTGCTACTGGAGAAACATATTGACTAACTGGCATGTGTGTTGAAACATGTAATTTACACTATCATTAGAGAAAAGTAGTTCTAGCCGGGCACAGTGGCACATGCCTGTAATCCCAGCGACTCCGGAGGCAGAGGCAGGAGGATGGCAAGTTCTAGACCAGAGGCAGTCTGCGTAATTGAGTGAGACCATGTCTCAAAAAGTAAAAAAATTGGCTGAGGGTGCAGTGGTCCAGCACTTGCAAAGCATGCAAGTGCAAGGCCCTGGGTTCAACTTCCAGTACTGCAAAAAGAAACAAACAAACAAAAACAAAGCAAAACAAACAAGGAAAAGAAAAAAAGAAAAAATTAGTTCTAACTACAAAGACAGTGAAGGTAAATTTGAAAGCATAACTCAGCATAGTTGAAAGAAGAATATAATATTATTCAAGGATTATTGAGCACTTTGAACTGTGTATTTTATTTAATTTTAACAATGAGCCCTATAAACTGGATATTACGATTATCCCTATTTTTAGATGTTGAAATGGAGGTTTTGAAGATAGAAATAACTTGTCCACAGTCACACAGCTCATCAGAGGTTAAGATGAAATTCAAACCCAGTCTCATACTAGGATTCCCGTTCTTAACCACTAAGCAATGCTTCTGGGACTTCTAAGCTTACTGCTCTTCCTCCAAAGTTTGCTGAGTTATGGTATCACCACCCACCTGATCATCCAAACTCAGGAGCCATCACCCACTAGGCCTTCTTCATCTCCCTCAAATCTACTATTTACTTAACAAGTTTAATGAGGCTCTGCCACACGCCAGGTAGTATGGCTACAATAGAAATAAGCCAGTGAAGATTCCTGCCCAAGGCATGCCTATTGGAATCTTCTCTGGAATTTTTTAATTTGGAGCCATACAGAGGACAATCTCCTTCTGGTACAGAAACAAAGAGATAAAAGGCCAGGGGACCTCCTATAGGCATGTTTCCTGCTGTGTGGAGAAATTCAGAGAGAAGTAAGGGGCCATTCAGGAAGAATCAGGAGTGCCAGATGGCACGAGGAGCCTGGCAGCAGCAGCCAAGAGTCTGTTTCCAGCTGTTCCTAGGTCACCTGTACCCTGCTCTGGCTACACTTTTGTTAGCCTTTTGATAATTTCTTCTTCCTGCCTCAGGTGGTTATAGTTATGTTTCAGTTACTTGCATCCAAGCCATTCTTGAGTGATAGGAACCAAAATGGCACTCACAGCCTAATCTTAGGCAACTCCCTTTCACACTGTGGTGCATAATCTCATGGGAGGATTTTGGAGTGAACATGGAGTCTCTTTCCTTGACCATATTCCTGGTTTACAGGGAATGACCTCCAGTTGGCAAGTCAATACTCCTTGGCTCTCCCCACCTGGCCATAGTTATTCATCAGAGTACTCACTTCTCACCCACACTGAGCCAATCAGATGCTGCCCTCTTAAAATTTTACACTTGGAGCCAGATGTGGTGGTACTCAGCTGTAATCCCAGCATTCAGAGGTTGAGGGAGTAGAACGGTTAATTTGAGGCCAGCCTGTGCCACATGGGGACATCTTGTGTCAGATTTTTTTTTTTTTTAATATTTGGACTATAAGGAAACAGAACTTGGATAGGAAATATTTCATCAAAGCAGTTGAGGAAGAAGCTCCTCAAGTCCATCTTCTGAGAAGGATCCACGCATTGTTCTTTTTCCTTATCTACCCATATCTTTAAAGTACAACTGTTCCTTTGATTTCATGGGCTATTTCAACATTTTTCTGATAAATGCATCTCTGTGGTTGTTGTGAGGTGCTGTCCAGTCAGGTCCATAGTGGCTCTCATAGCATTTTCCATAGCTGATTGTTTCAGGAGTGGATTGCCATGTTCTTCTCCCATTTTTGTGGTGCTAGGGATTGAACCCGGGTCCTCAGAGATTGCAGAGCAGTACTCTACCAACTGAGCTAAACCCAGCCCTAAATTCATCTCTACTTTTTGTTTTTCTTAAGTTGGCCTAGATCAACCTTAGTTTATTGCAAACAAAAGAACTTTAACTCAGAAGCGAAGATTGCAGAGGGTGGGATCAGGAGGAGAGCCAATGTAGAGGGATAAAGGGGGAGTGGATAATTTCAAAAAAAAAAAAAACAAAGCAACCTCATGAGTACATTGGAAAAATAGGGAATATAACCCAGATATGCATGAGTTTTACTACATATGAGCCATAAGGCTCCATAAATTTTGTGGGTTGATGAAAATGTAGCCAGAAGTGGCATAATGATTGTACAATGGAAAAAGCCAATGCTGTATTACTCTGTATGCCACCATCATTTACTAATAAAAGGGGGAAAAAAAGGATTTTAACTTTTAAATTCTTCCAGGTTTTTCTTTGGCATGTGTGTGCAACTATAATACATAATATAACATAGTATACAGCGAAAATAGACTCCTGCTGTGTGTTTACTCTGTTTTGTAACATATTATGAACAATTTAAAAAAATAATAAATACAATTTATTTTTAACAATGTAACATTATATACAGAATTATTTATTTACCCTGCTTCTTATTTTTGGTCACTTGGGGAATTTAACAGTTTTCCTGCCTGCAGCTGTACCACTGTGGCACCTGATCCTGTCAGATCTCGGAAGCTAAGCAGGGTTGGGCCTGTTTAGTAGTTGGATGGGAGATCGCCTGGGAACACCAGGTGAAGTAGGCTTGGGAGAAGGACCTGGCAATCCATGCCCCCCAAAAACCAGCCATTGAAAACACTCTGAATAGCAAAGAAGCACCACAATAATGTTTTATCTGTTGTACGTAGGGTTGCTATGAGTTGGACACCGACTTGACCCTAACAACAATAGTTTTCCTATTAGTAAAAAATTATACTCCTTTGTTGTTAGGTGCCATTGAGTCAGGTGCGACTCATAGTGACCCTCATAGGGTTTTCAATGGCTGATTGTTTCAGGATTGATTTGGGAGTGGATTGCCAGGTCCTTCTCCCGTTTTTGTGGTGCTGGGGATCGAATTGAGGGCCTCAGAGAGTACAGAGCAGCACTCTACCAACTGAGCTAAATCCCAGCTAAACAAGGGTAGGTAAAGTTTATTGGGATGCTCCCCTGATGGAGAGCAAGGAGCAAGCGGCCCCTATAGAGCAAAGCCCTATCCCTTTAAGTGCTGGCTCTAGGCCTGCAGAATGGAATGCTGCAGGCTAAGTGCTGGTACAGCTCAGCCTTAAAGGCACAGCCACAGCCGCTGGTGTTCCGTGGAGGTCTGATGGTCTTGACTCTCGCGGCTCGCCTTCTTTACCTCCCTCCTTCCCAAGGATGGGAGGAATTGGGAGGCTCTTCATGGCTTGCTAGATGCCTTCGGCTCTTCGGGGCCCCTAGGCTTGATCTCGCCAGCTTGCTAGAAGGTCTTGCTGGAGTAGGGAGCGCTGGTCCAGGTGATGAGGTTCAGGAGACGGTCAGAGAGGTCAGGATCAATAGGGATGAAGATGGGGTCCAGGAGCCTTGCTTTTATAGGGTCCTGGAGGGGTCACATGGTGGGTTCAGCCAATCAGGGCCCACACCTGACAGGTACAGCGGGTAAACTGACATACCTGCCAGGTGGGGACAGTTATTACCTGAAAGTGGTGAGGAGAACCAATCAAAATTAGGGTGGTTAGGGCAGGTCAAGCTGGCTGGGGGCCATCTTTGCCCACTCGATGGGAGGGGCTGGCTTGAGTGAGTGAGATGAGCCCTGGGGTCAACTAGGGGTCAGCCCCTCAGGCTGTTATGAGGGACCCTAGCTGAGAAATATAATTTAAAAAATCCCCAACAATTTCTCCCTTTTGTTCCTGTCTTATTCCTTTTCTTCTTACCCTCTCCTTCCTTCCTTTTTTCCTTCCTTCCTTCCTTCCTTCCTTCCTTCCTTCCTTCCTTCCTTCCTATATATACTGTATCTTCACTCCTCACCTCTAATTTTGGGGTCTATATCTTCTTTTCAATTCCACTAAGTTATAATTCCTTTTAAGAAGGGCATATGTGCTTTCATGGTCAATAATAAATATCAAGAAAAATTAACATTAATTATCTTCCATGTAATATAAGAAAATGGCCTATTCATAGCCCCATCTTACATTTTAATCTTTTAAAATATAATCAGAGGATTCAGATCCAGATCATTTTCATTATATCTACATATGATACACATTTGCATATCTATAATTATTATATATGTTCTTTTATAATTGTTCATATTTATATTAGTTTTATTAGTTGCTTCCTTGGAAAAACTCTAGGAGTTATAAGAATATTGGCAACTTTAGCTATAGCCAATGAAAATATATCATGTTCAAATCTTTTTAAGTTTATTCAAGCTTATTTTATTGTTCACAATATGGTCTAGTTTTGTAAATATTTCATTTGCACTTGAAAAAGATGTGTCAACTGTGGTGAGATGAAGTGTTCCATGACTATTAATTAGGAGAAGTTGGTTGTTAGTGTTCAAGTCTTCCATATTTTTATTAGCCTGCCTACTGATTTCTATCAATTATTGAGAGAGGTACTAAAATCTGACTTCTTATAGTTGTATCTATTTTTCATTGCAGGTCTATTAGGTTTACTTCAAATATTTTGAAGCTTTGCTATTAAGTGCTTAGCATTGCCATGTCCTCTTGAGAAATTGACCTTTTTATCATTATGAAATACTCTTTTAATCCTTGATAGTATTCTTTGCTCTGAGATCCACTTCATATTAATATAGCCACTCTGACTTCCTTTGATTAGTGTTAGAATGGTCCATTTTTCTACTATTTTATTTTATTTTATTTTTGGCAGTACTGGCATTTGAACCTAGGGCCTCATGCATGCTAGGCAAGTGCTCTGCCAATAAGCTAAATCCCCAGACCCAATCTTTTACTTAAAATATATTTGTGTCTTTGTCTTTAAAGTGAGTTTCTTGTATAATATTTACTTGGGTCTCTTGTTTTCTCCCAAGGCTGATAATCTTTGACTTTAAATTGGCATGTTTAGGCCCTTTACATTTAATGTAATCATACACATAGTTGGGTTTATACCTACTCATCTTATTATTAATTTTTCACATTTCCTATCTATGCCTTGGTCTCTTTTCCTGCCTCCTTTTTAAATAATTGAGCATTTTTTAAATTATAATTTTCATCTTTCTTAGCATATTATCTAAATATCTTTGTGTTGTGCTTCTAATGGTTGCCATTGGATTTATTATATATGCCTTTAATTTTCAATGTGATATTATACCACTTCTATGGTGCATAAGGGCCTTATTGCAGTATGCTTATATTTCCCCTCTCCCAAACTTCACCCTGCTGTTGTTATGCAGTCTACGTGTGTGTGTGTGTGTGTGTGTGTATGTGTGTATAAACACAAGAATGTTGTTATTGTTTTGCTTTAACATTAGGGCTGGGGATGTAGCTGAGTAGTAGAGTACTTGCCTAATATGCATGAGGTCCTGGGTTTGATCTCTAGCACCATACACATGCACACAAAGTTTTGACCCTTTGTTCTTACTTCACCCCACCTCAGAGCCTCACTCTCACCCTATCCCTGGCCTCTAATTCCAGTGAGGTTAGGGATGAGATGAGGGCATTTGATCGGCATGCTACTTGGTGTTTTATGTTTTTCAAGATGAAAATGTCATGTTTTTTTGTTTTGTTTTTGGTTTTTTAGGCTGAGTCAAAAAGCACCCTGGCTTTAGCATTGATGCTCCCCCTCCACTTTGCTTTTTCTCTTCCTCTGAAGTACTGATGGTGAGCTGCAGGTGCACTGACTCTGTATCTTCTTTTTGCTAGCCACCAAGGTCATCTTCCTGCAGAAACTCCTGACCCATCTCATGGTAAGTGATGCTGGGGTAATACTATATTAACATCTGTCCATCCACCCACCCACCACCCTTCCAGTCATCCATCCACCCACTCATCTAGTCAAGAATCCACCTAACCAGCCATCTACCCATTCACTCACTCATATAGTCAGTCAACTATCTGTCCCTCCACCCACCCACTCACCTACTCATCCATTCATTCACTTGTCCACCCACCAATATAATCCTCTATCCATCCATCCACCCATTGCCTACCCATCCACCCACTCCTCTGCCGACCCAGTGAGATGAGAGTGTTGGCAGACAGTCCTGAGGCCAGGGTTCTGGTCTCTCTTCCTGACTGGGCCTTTGCTCTGGAGGTCCCCAGGCTCTCATCTTCCCAGAGCTTGAGGAGAAGGGTGCAAAGCATGAGGAGTGGGAGGAGACTGTTCCAGGTGAGCCCTCTACAGGGGACACCTCGATCCACCTAACGAGGGTCCCTCTTCAGTGTCCTGGGCTGGGGAGGCCCTGGGGCCCTCCTGGCTGTGGCCATGATCAGAAGACCTCCCTGAGCAAGGGATCCTCACTCTGGGCACCCTTATCTCCTGCTCCTTGCATTGGAGTCTCTGATGGTCCCCTAAACTGCAGCCATCTTCCACCCCCTCAAGGTCTTTACCACAAGAGCCCAACCATGAATCCTCGGGCAGATCATTTGGACTCCCAGACCTTCATTTCTTCATCTGTGAGATGGGAGTGACAGGTCATACTGCATGTACCAGTGGGATAGTAAAGGGAAAGGCCTTGTAAGCTGGGGTGGCCTTAAGCACTGCTGTCCCATGGATGATGGGCTGTCATCCTGACCTTGGCCCTCCATCTCTTACAGCTTGTTCCCATTTCTTGAGCACTCTCTCCTATTTACAGACTGGGTGCCCTGCCTCTTGTGCCCCTCTGCCTTGCCGCACTCCTGTGGGGCAGAGAGGCCTGTGCACCATCCCCTGTGGCCCTCTTCTCCCCTCTTCCATCTTAGTTCTGCAGTCACTCGTGGCCATCAACAATGACAACCGGCTGGAGCCTCTATCTATGGCCACGGTGGAGGTGACAAAATATATCTGCCTTGAGGAGGAGGTGAAGGTGTGGCTGGGGTTGAGGGGCAGAGATGCTCAGGAAGGACGAGCTTGGGGGCAGGATGCGCCCATGTCCTGGGTCCTGCATGACTGAGGGCTGGGGCAGGTCACCTCAGAGCAGTGGCAATAGCAGAGTGTCTCCTCTTCCCTGAGTGTTCTCGCCTTTTCAAGCCCTTTGCCATCTGTCACCTTAATTGAGCCTCCCAGCAGTTTTGGGACACAGTGGAGCTGGTTCTTGGGGTCAGGGGAAAGATGACTGGCCCTAGAGTCAGGCTTCAGCAAGAGAATTCAAACAGTATTTGAGGGTGTAGCATGGCTTGAGGCCTGTGCTTGGTGTTGGGGATCCAGAGCCCAGTAAGAAATGTGGGCACCTTCCTTCCCTGAGGTCTGGGTCTGCAGTAACAAAGGCTTGGGTCTTCCCCAGCTGTTCCAGGTGTTCCTGCCACCAGTGCCTTTACCTCAGGGACAGTTCCATTGCCTCACTCAGGAAGTGGCAAAATGACCTGTCCATCCCAGGAAGGCCAATGAGGCTCAAACAAGAAACCTGTGGAGGTGCTTTGTGAACCCCAGAAGTTAAACAAGCCTATGTCCCTACGAAGAAACAGAATCCGGGGATTCAGACTGAGCGTGATTATTGGTACAACTAGCACTGGAATCCAAGGGCATTTATTTATTTATTTATTTACTTATGTACTTATTATTATTTACTTATTATTATTATTTACTTATTATCATGTACTTATTTATTATTATTGTTGTTCCTCATCTTGTTTTCTTGTCACTGGGTAACATTTTACTTGGGCTTAGCAGGAGCCTTCAGCCAAGAGACCTCTGCTCTAGGATTGTAATCATCAGCAAAAGTTGACAAAGCATCTCCGATGTGCCCACCTTTGCGGAAGGTGGCTTAGGGACACACCGTGACATGAATAGATTTCTTATGTTACAAATTCAGTTCCTGGAAACTGACACCAAGCGCCCACATGCACCAGGCACTGTGTTAGGCTTAGGGTGGAAGACACAGACCTGTGTCAGGAAACCACTACCCACTTGAGCAAGCACCACAAGTACACGGCAAAGTGGATGGGAGCTCTTCCCTTGGCCCCTGGTTAAGACAAAGAAAGTTTCTTAGAGTGGTTGGACTTCTTGGTCTGCTGAAGACTGCCCCACTTTGAGCAGAGTCTAGCTTTCCAGGAGATGCCTGAATCCTGGTGAAGCGGGAAGATGGGCCACCTGGTGGAGGAGAGAAAACGCCCTGCAAGATGAGCAGTAATTGCCGGCTAAGCAGAAAAGCAGGTGCCTTTGGTCAGTTTTGGTAGAAGCAGAGCCTGAGGTGGAGGGTCTTGTGCAAGTCATCCATGGAGTGAGATTGAGTTGTAGGGCAGTGATTTTTTTATATGTTCATTATGTTTATTTTATGTGACATATATTTCTTTCTTTTTTCCCCCCTTTATTGGTAAATGATGGTGGAGTACAAAGTAATACAGCATTGGCTTCTTCCATCATGCAACTGTTACATCACCTTTGGTTACCCTTTTAGTAACTTACAAGGTTTATGGAACCTTTTGACTAATATGTGATAAAATTCATATGCATACTTGGGTTATATTCCCCTATTTTTCCCATGTACCCATGAAGTTGCATCATTTACATTGAGATTATCCCCTCCTCCTTTATCCCTCTACATTGATTCTCCTCCCCAGCCCTCAGGCAGTGATTTTTCAACAGAGCACCCTTGGGAGAAGCTGAAACACAGCAAGGAGAGACTGGGGGAAGTTGCTAAACATGCTCCTCTGTGTCTGCATCTCATCAAAGTTGAACTTACCCCCCCAAGCTGCATCCCTAGGAGGGAGAAGATGATGATGAAGAGGAAGAGCAGCAGCAGGGAGGTGGTGGAGCACGGAGTTCAGCAAGACCATCAGGCTGCTCAAGTATTTCTAGCACTTTTGTAATCCAGATCATGGCACCATATGTTATGGGGGAGCGTGGGTAGGTGAATCCATAGCATGGTCCAGAAATTGGTAGAAAAACCTCGGTCCTTGTATTAAGCATATAAAAGAACTTATACCTGATACAGAAATTATAATACAGTATAGAAATTGGTTTATTGAAGATAGTATACCTTTAAAGAATAATTACAGGGAAAACTGAGGCACCTGAAGTAGCTTAGGTATATCTGCAAAGGAACTTGGAGAAACCTGTGTTCCCTGGGTGACTCAGCATAAGGATGTCTCTATTACCTAGCGGAAGGTAAAGAAGCCAGAGAACAGGAAAGTTAAGCTGACTTTTAGGAGAAAACATGCCTCGGATAGACAGAGAAGATGGCGGCCCTAGAGAAGGGAGAGGCGAGCAGACGGTCGTTGGAGAGAGAACAGAGGAGCAGCGAGAAAGAGCCTGTGGAAGAAGAGAGTAAATTAATTTTAAAGACATTTTAAAGTTAGAAACAAAATGTCTTATTTTAAAATTATTACATATATTGGTTTGATGAAATGGAACCATACATTTTTTTTTAAAACAGGAGAGCAATTCATGATCCTTCCTTGATGTGTATCTTGCAGACTTGGTAGTCTAATATCCATGGAAGAACAAAATCAAATTCAGAATAGTGTTTCATTTTGGTCTACAGGATTATTGACATTTAATTTGCATAAAATTCACTAATTCACCATAAAATTCATTAACTATAAATCCAAAATACACTTCAATAATTTTCAGAAAATTTATAGGGCTGGACAACCATCATCACGGTCCAGTTTTAGAACTTTCTCATCACTTCCAAAATTTCTCTCCTGCCTGTTTTATTTTTTTAAGAAACTTCGTATACCAGCTTGCATTCCCTTCCAGCAGTATATGAGGCTCCCAGTTTCTTTGAGAAGTGTTTCATTGATACTCACTATTATTATCATTATGAAATGAACAGAGGAGAGGTGCCTGATGCAGCAGCGAGCATCTCTCTTCTGACTTGTGCCGTATGCCAGGGAGCGCGGGGGAAGAAGAATTACTGTGACCCACACATGGTAATTCTGCTGTGGGATTTCTAGACAGGCAGAAGCACCGCAGTCTCCTTTATTCATGGTACTTCCTTGGGCCGTCAGGAAAGCCTCTCTTGGCCTTCCCGCATCCTAGAATGTATGGAAGTGAAGAAAGAAACAGGACACTGGCTAATTCAGGAAATTTAAAAAAGACAACATGAAATGACATCAGACATTCTCCAGGATACCTCTTTCTTTCTTTCTTTCTTTCTTTCTTTCTTTCTTTCTTTCTTTCTTTCTTCTTTTCTTTCTGTGTGTGTGTGTGTGTGTGTGTGTGTGTGTGTGTGTGTTTTTAATTCCCTGAAGATGCTTTCCAACCAAGTTTGCAAAAGTGATTCTGTGATTTATTTGATGATATGAGCTAGTGTGGAAAGGGTCCTTGCGGGGTTGGTAAGCACAGTGCCTCCCTACTCT
Source organism: Pedetes capensis (assembly GCA_007922755.1). Lineage (NCBI taxonomy): Eukaryota > Metazoa > Chordata > Mammalia > Rodentia > Pedetidae > Pedetes > Pedetes capensis. The sequence continues at coordinate 11,906 of VMDO01022719.1, read as the reverse complement.
GTGGGAGCACCCATCTGGTGGGCCCCCTCTCAGGAGAACTGAGGCGCCGGCATAGCAGGAAGAACTGGGGGTGAGCAGCCAGTTTTGGTTTGGGGGCTGGCTTCTCCAGGTACCTCATGAGGTTACTTTTCTCCATGCCTTTGCTACTAAACTTAGCTGGGACAGAATGTTAGATGAACAGATGTTAGAAGAACAAATATAACCAAGCAGAGGGAGGCTGTTAAAATTGGTCTGTTAAAGGAAAACAGTAAAACAAACATTATGTCAAAATTCATTTCTTAAGTTTTCTCTTTTGGACCCTAAAGGGTTTCCTTTCCAGGCTGAAAGAACATAACTGCGGTAAAACAAAAACAAAAACAAAACAAACAGAAAAACGCACAGTGGCAATGTCATCGATGTGTGTGATTGGATTTTCCAAAAATTCACACCCTTCCTTACCTATCAGCTCCTGCCTACCAGCTATTGGGGTATCTTTCTGGGGAGCAGTCTAGAGTGGGCCAGGTTGAAATCACTGTATCCCTTGCATATATTCTTCAGGCTTGGGCAAGTAAAGCACTTAGAGAAAATGTTCAGTAAACCAGTGCAGATAACAACATGTGGATGAAAAATAATTATTTGGAAGTCTACTTTCTTAATGAAAGAAACTGGGCTTTAGAGGAGGTTTGACCTTTTCCAATAACTGTATCTTGACTACAAATCAACTCCCACTCATTTAAGTAAATTTACTTATGCATTTAAATATGTTTATATCTCTTTAGGAATGTTATAGAGGCTTTTAAGGTCATTGTATGTAATGATTTATGGAAATAGTATAGGTAGAGGAAAAAGGTTGGTTTTCAAGTTCCAAGTCAGGTGATTTTTTTTTTTTTTTTTGATACTGGGGGTTGAATCCAGGGCCTTACACTTGCATGCTTTGCAAGTGCTGTACCACTGAGCTATATGCCCAGCCCATTTCTTTTTTTTTACTTTTTGAGACAGGGTCTCACTAAATTACACAGACTGCCACTGGTCTTGAACTTGTGATCCTCTTGCCTCTGCCTCCCAAGTCGCTGGGATTATAGGCATGTGCCACTGTGTCCAGCCAAGTCCGGTGATTTTAAACTATGCTCTATTGATGTGCTATCTTGAACATCAATTACTTTAGCATTTTCTCAGTGATATTTCAGGGGATTCACATTATGAATGGTAGCTAATGGTATCTAGTTCAATTTCTTTAATCAATATTCTTCCTTATAATATGGAATTTGAGAGCCTTTTGGGGCACGTGGAGTAAATATGCACAGTAATGGAGATCAAATGAACATTATGGTGAGTGAATTGTCCAGAGGATTTATTCATTGGTTAAACAGTTGTTTTTGTTATTTACTCTCTATTGATTGTTGATTAAAGTAAAAAACATAAGAAACCCTGATACTGAATATATGCCATAAACTGATGGAGGAGTTATAATAATAATTCTGCAAATTCGCCTCAAGGCAATCTTCATTCTGTCCTATGTTTCACTTATGCAATCAGTATTCTCATACAGCATAAAGAGTCCCTAGTATTTCAAAGATCAATACATATGAGTGCTGGAGATTGAACCCAGGGCCTTATACTGGTAGGCAAGCATTCTACACTGAGCTACATCCCAAGTTAGTCAGATCAATTAAAAGAAGAAGAAGAAGAAGAAGAAGAAGAAGAAGAAGAAGAGAAGACGACGACGACGACGACGACGACAGAGCAGCATTTTTATCCCACTGATTTTTTTCAGTTATTTGGAATTGAAAGCATCTACATCTAGATTATGGGAGAAGTACGTGACAATCCACTCTCGAGGGAATCCCGAAACAATCAGCCATTGAAAACCCTATGAGGGTGGCTATGAGTCAGACATGATTTGATGGCACCTAATAACAACAACATCTAGATTATTTCATTTGCAGAGAAAGTCTCTAGCTAGCAGTTTGGAATTTCTTTGCAATCTGATTAGTCAAAAATAGAACACAAAAAATAGTAAGCAGATTTTTAACATTTGAAAATTTCAAAGTTATGAAAATGGGTTTTTCTATTTTTGATGGCATAATCTGCTGTTGTTCCTCATTTTAATACGTGCTTGATTCCTAAACCAAACTCAACATACTATGCCATTTACATTTTTGGCTTAAAGTTATGATTAGAGTGTGTATGTGTTAAATTAAAAGATAGAGTTGTGCTGGGCATGGTGGTGCATGCCTCTAATCTCAGCGACTTGGGAGGCAGAGGTAGGAGGATCGCAGGTTTGAGGCCAGAAGCAGCCTGTGTAATTTAGCAAGATCCTGTCTCAAGATAAAAAAATAAAAAATGGGCTGGGGCTGCAGCCCAGTGGTAGAGCATTTACAAAAGTATGTGTGAGGCCCTTAAATCAATCCCTAAGTACCATACACATACACAAAAAGTAGAGTTTGTCTTTATATATTATGAAAAGTTTCATAGTATATTAAAATGAACTTATATTCATTAATAAGATATGGATCTAAAATAAATTATTTTTAAATTGAAATTTCTTCTCTATTATACATTATGCAAAAAATAACTTTTTAACTCCTAATGGGGAAAATGTCTACAGCCATACCACCCTGGCATCCAATCTTGTCTGATCTCAGAAGCTAAGCAGGGTCGGGCCTGGTTAGTCATTGGATGGGAGATTGCCTGGGAATAACCAATGCTGTAGACTTGGGAGAAGGACCTGGCAACCCACTCCAGAAATAATCAGCCATCGAAAACCCTACAAATTGCAGAGAAGTACTGTCAGACATAGTGCCAGGCATAGCAACGTTGGGTAGTGTTTTGTTCTGTTGTACACAGGGTCACTAAGAGTTGGACATGATTTGACACACTTAATTACAATAACGGGCTGGGATTTAGCTCAGTTGGTAGAGCACTGCACTGCAGTCTCTGAGGTCCCGAGTTCAATTCCCAGCACCTCAAAAATGGGAGAAGGACCTGGCAATCCACTCCCAAGGCAATCCCGAAACAGTCAGCCATTGAAAACCCTATGAGGGTTGCTATGAGTTGGAAACTGACTTGATGGCACCTAACAACAACAACAATTACAATAACAACAACAATGGGGTAAATATATGAATAATTAATAGAATACATTAAATGAATTTTATAACTTTTTAACTATGTGTATAAATCTATAAATATATAATTACTACATATATATGAATATAAAAAGGTACTTTTTGCTGCAGATCAATTGTGAATACATGGTCTATGATTGAAGATGGAGGTTGTGGGTTTAGCTCAATTGGTAGAGTGCTGTTCCTCACACTCTGAGGCCCTGGGTTCAATTCCCAGCACCACAAAAACAGGAGGAGGATGTGGCAATCCACTTCCAAAGCAATCCCCAAACAATCAGTCATTGAAACCCCTATGACAGTCCCTATAGGTTGGACCCAACTCTGTGGCACCTAACAACAACAACATGATTGAAGAAGAGGAGTGGAAAACAGGAGAGGGGGTAGTTTATGTCACAAAACCGTTATTCCACACTTGTCTCTTCTCAGTGAATCTTTGTGATCTCATTCAGAAAATGTACCCCTTCTCTATGTGTCTTCATCCCCTTTCTCAAGAATATGAAAGCCACATTTCCTACCCCCATCCCCGCCCCACTTCACGACTGACTTCCCTTTGAGAGGTGAGGAGTTTGGTGATGGTGCATAACTTCTCTAGTCCTTTCAAGGGCCAAGAGAGTGGGCTTGGATATTGGGTGGTTTTTCTTCTTACCCGCCGTCAGGAGGTTGAACCCTTGGGCAAACAGAGAGTGTTCCCAGAGTCAGACAAGCAACCAATATGCCTTGCATAACCAGAACAAACAGCTGTCTTTGATGCACAGGCAAGACTGTCTGATGTTGGCTTGGGATTTGTGCTGGTTGTGCATCTCTCTCAATATATTACTTTTCCTTTCCCTAGTTGCTGGGTTCTGTGCTTTGGGAGTTGGCCTCCAGCTTACCCAGACTAAATAGCCATTCGTAAGAGTGGTCATTATGCAAGTTACTAGTCCATCTCCTAACCCACAGTTCCTTTTGAACCCAGGACCTTGCACATACTTTGCAAGTCCTCTACCCCTGGGCTGCACTCTGAGGCCCTTTTAAAATTTTTTATCTTGAGGTAGTATCTCACTAAGTTACACACGCTGCCTCTGGCCTTGAACTCGCAATCCTCCTGCTTTTGCCTCCTGAGTTGTTGGGATTTCAAGGTGTGCACCACCACCCCCTGGCTAAATTATTTTATTTCTGATGGACAAATAATAATTATATATTTATGGGGTACCATGTGATGTTTTGATACTTGTATGCATTGTGGAATGATCAAATCAAGCTAATTAATATATCCATCACTTCATATATTTATCAATTCTTTGTGATGAGAATATTTAAAATCCATTCTTTTAGCAATTTTGAAATCTAAAATATAATCATCCTGTGCAGTGGAGCAGCAGAACTTATGTCTCCATCTAACTGAAACTTCTTATCTCCCTTGACTAACACATCTCCTGTCCCCATAGACACTCCCCCACTCTCCACCTTTCTATCTCACAGTTTGAGTCAGTTTCCAGATGTTTGGTGCAAAGAAGGAAACAGGTGCCATCTTAATCTAGATTCTGCAACATCAGAGAACATCTATTTCAGTTCCTTTCTGGTTACATGATACAGCTTTCTCATGCCACAATTACCAAACATACCTCAACTTTTTTTTACATGGCTAGCTAGCTGTAAGATCTCTTCATGGGTAGAGTGAAACTAAAGATGTTGATTTTGCTATATGTAATACAAAAAGATTACTCAAACCCCTAAGATTTTAGAAGCCTGTTTCTTTTAAAACTAACATTGCTCCCTATACCTTGCTAGGAAATTTCATCTTTTCTAATTCATAGCCTTGTTACGTATATTGCGTTCCCCTGTTGGTCCCATGAAAGGATGCCTTTACCCAGCTACCTGGAAAATATATAATAGCCAAGAAGAGATAAATAAAGGTCTCACGAGTGGGAAGATCATGGTAGCTGAACCCTGGAAAACTTAGTTCCAAATTGACTGCAAAAGTGAAAGATTATTCTTTAAATGGAATGCATGGTTAATTGTGTAGGAAAGTAGCCTGAATATAAATCCTGCACTTGCACTATTTTGCTGATTTTTTTGTTATTGTCTTCTTTGCTAAATTGTTGTTGTTGTTAGGTGCCGTCGAGTTGGTATTCGACTCATAGCGACCCTCATAGGGTTTTCAATGGCTGACTGTTTCGGGATTGCCTTGGGAGTGGATTGCCACGTCCTTCTCCCATTTTTGTGGTGCTAGGAGTTGAACTCGGGACCTCAGAGACTGCAGCGCAGCGCTCTATCAACTGAGCTAAATCCCAGCTGCTAAATTGTAGGCTTTGTTTTTTGTTTTTTTTTGTTTGTTTGTTTTTGGTACTTAGGGGTTGAACTCAGGGCCTCACATCTACTTTGCAAGTAATCTATCACTGGGCTGCACCCCCAACCCATTTTTTATCTTATTTTTTATCTTTAGACAGGATCTTGCTAAATTACACTGGCTGCCTCTGGCCTTGAACCTATGATCCTCCTGCCTCCACCTCCAAACTGCTGGGATTAGAGGTGTGAGTCACCACTCCCAGCAATTTCTAGGCCCTATGAGGGAAGAGTTTATCTCTTTTATTTACTATTGTGTCCTCCAAGTCTTATACATACAAGGTGCTCAGTAACAATTTTGAATAGTGAAGGGGGAAAAAAGTAAGCAGGTAAAAAAATGTTTTATAAACCAATGTTTTCATCATGCAAAGAAATAAAGACAAGTACAAGTAGATTTATAAATATTTATTGTCCAAAACACTCCCACAGGTCTCAGTAGCAAAACTTTAGGCTAGATAAATAACACAAGACAAAGAATTGTGGACATAGCTCAGTGATAAGAGTGCTTACCTAGCAGATGGAAGGCCTTAGGTTTGATCCCCAGCACCACAAGATAAAAACTAAGAAAAAGAAGTAGTAGTAGTAGAACGAGGAGGAGGAAGTGGGGAGGAGGAGAGGAAAGACGCAATAAATATTTCAGCGGATGTATATTCTAATTACCTTGATGTGATCATTACACGTTGTACACATGTATTAAAATATCACACTGTAGGCTAAAAATGTGTATACTTATTGTGTTTCAAATAAAGATAAATAAGTAAAATTATAAAAAAGAAAAATACATAACAAAAAGGAAGGCAGGAGAAAAAATTTGTCTGTTATGACAAAAACTGTAACTGGGTAGAATTGTTCTATTAAAAGCCAAAAACCTTCAGCCAGGCATGGTGGCACATCCCTGTAATCCTAGCGACTCGGGAGGCAGAGGCAGGAGGATCGCAAGCTCGAAACCAGAGGCAGTCTGTGTAATTTAGCGAGACACTGTCTCAAAAAGTTAAAAAAAGATAATGGGCTGAAGGTGCAGCTCAGTGGTACAGCACTTGCAAAGCATGCAAGCGCGAGGCCCTGGGTTCAACCCTCAGTACTGCAAAAAAATAAAACAAAAATAAAATAAAAAGCCACAAACTTTCATCAGACTAATCTTTTCAAGTTCTTTTACTTATTTATACTTAATATCTTTTTGATTTTTCGATGGGAACTTTGTAAAAAGGCATGCCTGGAACTCATGGGTCCAAGTGAGATCCTCCTGCCTTAGCCTCTCAAGTACCTAGGTCCGTAAGTACAGACCACCATGCCTGGCTTATTTTTAATATCTTAGAAAGACTTTCATTTGTAAAACAGGTTATTTGTATAACAGTTATAAAATCAGGAGTCATGAATATAGTCAGAGTTTTTGTTGTTGTTAGGTGCCATCAAGTTGGTATCCGACTCATAGCGACCCTCACAGGATTTTCAAGGGCTGAGTGCTTCGGGATTGCCTTGGGAGTGGATTGCCAGCCCTTCTCCCATTTTTGCAGTGCTGGGAATTGAACTCGGGGCCTTAGAGACTGCAGCGCAGCGCTCTACCCACTGAGCTAAATCCCAGCCCAGTCAGAGTTTTAGAGGTGCTGAAATTTCAAAATATTTATGAGTAGCATAATTGTTTATGTCCAAAAAGAACAGAAAAGAGGCAATATTGAAAGTATGAGGATCTTCATCTCAAAAACAAGGGCTGTGGATGTAGCTCAGTGGTAGAGTGCTTGCCTAGCATTTGTAAGGTGTTGAGTTTGATCTTCAGCACGGATAGATTCATTAATTAATTAAACATGGAACTACCATATGATTTAGCTATACCCCTCTTTTTGATCAATATTTCCTATTTTCTTCTACTTTTTCAAAAAACAGAATAAACACTTTCAAAAAAAACTAAGACTCAAACTTTTCCAAAGCTTTTAGAACTATAGGAGACAGGTTGGCCATACAATAACAATTGTACATCTTCCCAAGTTTGAAACACAAGTTTGAAACATGTATCCGTGGTGGATACATACTCTTTAAAATATATGTGATCATTTTGAGTCTGTGAAGAAAATATCCCCCAGGAATTACATTCAAGAGGATAAATTTAGGAATATATGTTACTCAGATATTTAGAAATCTATAAAATCAATTTCTTAAAGAAAATTTACTTTTTTAGATAATGAATATTTCTCTAGTGTCAATGACTTTGCTGTATCAATATAACAAAACTTTGGAAGTAAATTTCTTTTAGTTTCTGATATATGTATACATACATATATATATGTATGTATACATATATACATATATGTATATGTATACATATATACATATGTATACATATATACATATATATATTATTTATATATATATATATATAATTTTTTTTTAGGCAGGTAAAAATTTAGAAGAGAATTGTTGTTGTTAAGTGCCATTGAGTCAGATCCAACTCATAGTGATTCTATGTACAGCAGAATGGAACACTCCCCAACACTGTCATGCCGGACACTATTGTCAGTGCATCTCTGATATTCATAGGGTTTCAATGGTGGATTGTTTCGGGAATGGATTGCCAGGTTCTTTTCCCTATCCTGCAGTACCTGGTATTCCCAGGCAGTGTCTCATCAAGGACTAACCAGGACAACCCTGTTTAGCTTCCAGGGTGCTATGGCTACAGACCTTAGAACACAATAGGTTTCCACATTTCATAGGAAGAAAAGACTGAGAGAGCATAGAGGAAAAATAGCTTCTATATCAGGGGTGTCCAACCTTTTGGCTTCCCTGGGCCACATCAAGTAAAGAGAAATTGTCTTGGCCCACACATAAGTTATATAATATAGTTAACGTGTATGCATAATAAGGGGTGGTCACAAGGAAAATAAATGCTAAAAAACACATGATGTTAAAAGATTTTGTGGGGCCACATTACTAGATGTCCCAGGGCACTTGTGGCCCATGGGCAGTGAGCTGGACAGGCCTGCTCTATATTATATGCCCATCCTTACTCTGTGCTAGACCCATCCCAGATGTTGCTCCCATCCTACTTAGATTGAGGGCCACTATGTTAGTGGTGGGGCTGGGATTTAGCTCAGTTGGTAGAGTGTTGCTTTATGATCTCTGAGGCCCTGGGTTCCATCCCCAGCACTACAAAAATGGAAGATGGACCTGGTAGCCCACTCCTGAAATAGTCCCCCAAACAATCAGCCACTGAAAACCTTGTGAATAGCAGAATAGCACTGACATAGTGCCGAGCATGGCACAGTGTCAGAGAGTGTTTTTTTCTGTTGTATAAAGGGTTGTTAATGAGGCAGACCTGACTCGATGGCACCTAACAACAACAACATCATGTTAGTAGTGGGAGAGTTGGACCCTGAGTGCCTTCAAAGTCTTCTCTTGGCATGTAGTAGAAATTAAGTCTTAGAATATCCTTGTTGGCAGGAGACATAGATGAATGTTTGCTGCCAAGATGGCCTCTGGCAGTGGGGGTTGGGCTCTTTGGAGGAGGTTCATTTTCCTTGACAACAAGATGAACCTGTCCTCATAGTCTTTGCATTTTAATGGCAGCATAAGATAAGATTGGGATAACATGGATGAACCTGGAGGACATTATGCTAAGCAAAATAAGGCAGACACAGAAAGAGAAATACTGCATGGTATCACTTGTATGTGGAATCTAAGAGTTAAACTCACCCAGCCATGGTGGAGCATGCCTGTAATCTCAGCCACTTGGGAGGTGGAGGCAGGAGGAGCGTATGTTTGGTACCATAGGCAGCCTGTGCAACTTAGTGAGACCCTGTCTCAACATTAAAAAAAAATTTTAAAGGAGCTGGGTGTGCAGCTCATGGGTGGAACATCCTGGTGTAGCAATCCCCTGGTATCACACACACACACACACACACACACACACACACACACACAAATTGAAGTCATAGAAACTGACACTAGAATGGAGGATTAGCAAGGGTTAGGGAGTGGGAGAAATCTGAAGTCGTTGGTCAAAGGGTACACACTTTCTGTTATAAGATGGATATGTTCTAGAGATCTAATGCACCACCTGGTGATTATTGTTAATAATAATGTATTGTATATTTGAAATTTGCTGTGAAAGTAGATCTTCAGTGTTCTCACCACACACCAAAAAAGTTGACTATAGGTAGTGATTTGTTATTCTTAGGTGCTGTCAAGTTGGTGTCCAATTGATAGAGACCCTATGAAGAACAGACAAAACACTATTGTGCTTCTCTGTTATTCATAGGTTTTTCAATGGTTGATTGGTTTTTGGGAGTGAGTTACCGGGTCCTTCTCCCAAAGGTATGTTAATTAGCATGACTGGGATAATCATTTTACAAGGTTTACCTATGTCAAAACATCCTGTTGTGCAACTTGAATATTTTGTTGTTGTTAGGTGCTGTGGAGTCAGGTCCAACTCATAGTGACTCTATATACTTATTCATGTAGTTTTTGATGGTTGATTGGGAGATTGTTTCAGAGTAATCTGTCAGGTCCTTCTCCCATTTTTGTGGTGCTGGAGGTTGAACCAAAAGCCTCAGAAAATGCAGAGCAGCACTCTATCAACTGAGCTAAACCCCAGTTCTTATTTGTCAATTATACCTCAGTAAACCTGGGAAGAAGGGAGACGACAGGATCAATGAATGTTGGAACCTGGTAAGTTCCTGTAATAGCTCCCACAATTGCTCTATCTCTATTTGAAATAGGAACAATGGGTTGTGGGTGTATTTCAGTGGTAGAGCACTGGCCTATACTGTGCGCACAGTCCTGGATTTGTTCCCCAACATTGGGGGAGAATAAGTGCCAAAGGAGGAACAACATCTATTGCCTAAAAGGTACTGTTCAGAGCCTATTCTATTTTTTTCCACTTTATTAATAAATTTTGGTGGGGCACCTATAACTTTGTTTTTGGCTACACGTTCATCAACTTACATAATTTATGGAACCCTTTGATTAATATGTAGTAAAAATCATATATAATTATAGTTTATATTCCCCTGGTTTTTTCCCAGTTATGTAATTGCATCATATAATTTGAAATTATCCTCTCCACTTTTATCCCTTTGCATTATTTTCCCTCCCCATCCCTCCTTCCACAATCTTTGTTCCCTCTCACTAGGGCTCTCCCTGCTTCTTTCTACTCTGCTTATATTTTCCCTTCTTGGATAATCATGTTTTTTCCTTTTTTTTATATCTACATATGCATAGCGTTTTTCTTCCTTTAAGTTAGATTTAGCTACCACATATGAGTGAGTCTATATGGCATTTCTCTTTTTGGGCCTGGGTTCATTTGATTAGAATGATAATCTTCAGTTCCATTCACTTTGCTGCAAATGACATTTCATTCTTTTTCATTGTCAACCAATATTTCATTGTGTATATATACCACAACTTTTTAAAATCCATTTCTCTGTTGATGAATACCTTGGTTGATTCCATACTGTTGCGATTGTGAAGAATGCTGCATTAAATATAGAAATTCAGGTATCCCTGTTGTGTGATGACTTATCATCCTTTGGATATATTCTCAGGAGTGGTAAGGCTCTGTTGTATGACACTTCTATTCTGTTTTCTAAGGTATCGCCATATTGATTTCCAAAGTGGAATTTACTGTTCCACCAGCAGTATACAAGAATTCCTTTTTCTCCACATCCTACCAGGGGTTGTTATTGTTTGTTTTATTGATCTTGGCTATTTTTACTGGAATGAAATGAAGTCTCAGTGTTGTTTTGATTTGCATTTCCCGAATGGCTAGGGATATTAGGCATTTTTTCATGTGTTTCTTTGCCCTTCAAATTTCTTCCTTTGAAACATATCTGTTCATTTCCTTTGCCCACTATGTATTGGGTTTTGTAGTATATGTAATTGCTTTCTTAAGTTCATTGTATATTCTTGAAATTAGTTCTCTGTCTGTTGGGTAATATGCAAAGATTCTCTCCTATTCTGTAGACTCTTCCTTAACTCTATTGATTATTTCCTTTGCTGTACAGAAGCTTTTCCATTTCATGTAATCCCATTTGTTAATTCTTGGTGCTGTTTCCTGTGAAATTGGAGTATTGTTAAGGAAATACTTTCATATGCCTTTGTGTTGTGGTGTGTGTCTTATCTTTTCTTCTAGTAGTTTTAAGGTTCTTGGTTTTATGTTGAGATTTCTTATTCATTTTGAATCAACTCTTGTGCAAATGGAGAGATACAGATTTATTTTCAATTTTCTGCAAGTAGATGTCCAATTTTCCCAGCACCATTTGTTAAAGAGGCTATCTTTTCTCCATTAAACATTCTTAGCCACTTTGTCAAAAATCAGGTGGTTTTAGTTGCATGGGTGTATCTCTGGGTCTTCAATTTTATTCCATTGGTCTTTAAGCCTATTTTTGTGCCAGTACCAAGCTGGGTTTTGCCACTATAACCCTATAGTGTCACCTAAAGTCAGGTATAGTGATCCCACTTGTACTGTTTTGGCAGTTTGAAATT